>JAXBDA010000124.1:0-118572 GCA_036023075.1 Gaultheria prostrata | reverse complement strand
CCGAGCAGGTTTTCACACAGGCCGTAGATAAAGTTTTATGAAAAAGTGCTCGGATGAAGCCCTTCCCGGTCATTTTTTTTGGTGATTCCTAGCGTGTACACTTAAAAATGCGTTTTAAACACATTGAACGTTTCGGATCATCAAAATTCAATCGGGAAATGGAAATCCGCATTTTATTTGGCTAAGGTAGTCCTTAGGAGATCATTATTGTGTGTGTATATATATATATATATATATATATATATATATATTACGTTGGTCCTTGTTTATGGAAACTAACACTAAATTATGATATCTTATTATAACTTCTACACGCAATATGAAATCAAACCTAATCTATAAGCAGAATCCGTAGCTTTCTTTCTTTGCATGCTTCGGTTGTCATTATTATTATTATCTCTATTAATGGCTTATTTACGATAACTGTTACAATTACTTAAACTAATAATTCAAGTGTTCGGGTCAGTTTACGCTCACTTCGACTAATTCTGGAGAACCAATCTTAAATCAACTAGCCCAAAAAGAGTTGATACCACCCAACACTAGTCCTGGGCTTTAGCTCAAGATGCCAACACGTTAAGCCCCAAAAAATTCAGAGATGGACCCGACGAGCTAGTTTTACCAAGTCAAATTAATGCACAAATGAGACGCGAATGATTAAGTTTTTTTTTTTACTACTTTTTTGCTCAGCAAAAAAAGCCGAGCCAGGTAACGCGGCTTTTAACTCGAGTGAGAGTATTAAAACGGTTGAAAGGCGACCTGGTCAATTATACAGGAGCGCGTATGATAAAGTCAATTTCATTTTCTATTTTCACGTAATTACACGTAATTTAAACCAAGATAATAAAAGACAATCACTTTCAAAATCTGAGTAGGATAATTTTATGGAGTTTCCCATGATGAGCCAAAACAGGTGGGGAGATTAGATATTAAAAGAGAATCGAATCTAGATATATACGTATAAGTAAATCTTATTTATACGGATAAAATCTCTGTATAATCTAAATCCAGCGATGCAATAATAATTACTTAGATTTCCAAGCAAATTAAAAACGTTCATTGGATACATACAAATTAGCATGAACCCGTGCTATGCACGGAATGTAAATATATATATATGCTTATATCTATGCAGTTTTGTAAAGCAATTCTCTCTCTCTCTCCAACTTTAAGTTCTCTCTCTCATTGGCAGAAACAAGGAAGAATTAAGGAGATGGGTAGCAGTTATTTTGGGGAGACAAAGCCAGAAAATGAAAGAGCATCAAGGAAAGGGAAGAAGAGTAGTACTGGTACAAATATGAATGCAAAGAATAATAATAAGCCTAAGAATCCACAGAGAGGACTTGGTGTTGCTCAATTAGAGAAGATCAGACTTCATAACCAATTGGCTTCTACTTATCCTACTCTTACCCAGGTCTCTCTCTCTCCCGCACTCGCTCTTGCTCTCCGTGTTTTGACAGTTCTGTATTGCTGGTCCATCATTCTATTTAGTACTCCATCCGTCTCATTTTAAGTGGTCACTTTCACTTTTTGTCTTTATTTTTAAATTGTCTAAAACTTCCAAGCTATAATGTATTATATACTTTCGAAAAGATTGTATTTTAGAACTCATTGATTTCTATCAAACAAAATCTATTTTGCATATTTTCTGTATTATAGATTGAAAATTATAGACAATTTTTGAATCCAGTGAGAATAGTAAGATGACCACTTAAAATGGGACGAAGGGAATATATATTTTAAAATTTAAGTTACGTATGTAGATTTTCATTTCAAAAGAAATTGCAGATTTTCACAAATTAACCTTCACAAATCATTTAGATTATAAATTACGTAAAAAGAAGAGATATGGGACACTATCATAAATTTAAGAGAAAATTAAATATTCAGCCTAAAATCAAAATCTAATTTTGTTTAATTAAGTCCATGACTTATGTTTTAGTTCTGTAAATGAATGGAAGTCCTATTTTACCCTTATTAAGTCGTCTTTACGTAATGGGGTCTTCGACTGGGGTGAAGTCGTAACAAGATAGCCGTTAGGGGAATCGATCTATGGCCTGGATTGAATCATTCGGGATGGAAATGACCTCTTACCCCATTAATATTATATAGGATTTTTCAAAATCCGTACATAATTTTAAGAATTTGTCTTTTCGAATGCATTGATTGCATGTCTCTTTAAAAGTTGAGTTTTTCGTGACGAAATTTTGATTGAATTTGTTATTAATTACTCCACATCCATGCAGGAGGATGTAAGAATGCAGACAGGATATTCATCAGTAGTACTACCATCTGCATTGCCTTATACACCATCGTCAGCATCTTCATCTTCATATGGGTTTTATGCCCCCCAAAACATTATGGTATGGCTGTTTTTGGGTTGCTATTTTTAGTAGTACAACGTTAGAAAAACATTTAATAGGCAAATGGATAATTATTATCACAGTATTCTCTTCATTAAATTTTTTTTGCTCGTCTTCATTTTTATTAATTTGTTGACGGGGAAGAAAAATATCTCTTTCAAGCGTAATTCAACTCGTGTTTCAATCAACCGTGCTATGCATGGAATTCAAAAAATATAGTTAGTGATTTCCACACTTTCCTTGATTATAACAACACTAATTTTTTGTTATCTTACGTGTGGATTTAGAAAATTGACCTTTCATGTATTTTTTTTACCCATAAAGGCCAATGTTATAAATTTCCATGCAAAATGACATAAAAGGAGTGCCCTTATAAATAGGGAGAGTTTGACAATCAATTAATTATAGATAATAGAGAGAGATGAAAATAGACGGCGGAAAATATATAAAAAGTCTATAAAACATGGGGAGGAATATTGAAATGTCAAATAAGTTAAATAATATGACAATAAAGTCATTTTCTTTTATTTTATTACATTGGAACCAGTCCATATGGAGCTTTACTTCACTAGCGAAAGGTGGGATTTGGTCTCTCATAATCAGTCATACAAGCTAGATAGCTCCAGACGCCTGGTTGTAAAAAAAAAAACATTGGCTTTATTAATCTTGTTTCCTTTTATTAAATTTTGTTTCCTTCAGATTTGTGCAGTACCAAGATCTATAAAAATTGACTAGTTGTATATTAATTAACTACTATGTCTCAAAAAAAAAAAAAACCTAATATTTCTAAAACAATTTGAATTTATTACAGGTAGGTTTGACTAAATTTGAAGGAAATAATACCAGATATGGCGATTCCAGGCCCAGCACAACACCAAGGTATATATAATTATCTCTCAGGATTTTGCTTTACTTCAAATTTGATTAAAAATTATCATGTGCCGTAATTCAATAAAAATAAAATGAAAATTGAAACAGATGGAACCAGACCAGCAATGGGATTTTAGAGAGACAACAATTTGCAAGACCCAGCATCGCAAGATATTTTTTGAATCCGCAATCCGAGGTATTCTATCATTTTTATTTCCGTGATGATAAATAAACAGAATATTTTCGCATAGGAAATGACGTGGGTTTTTATGCTAGTTTTATTTACCATCAAAATACTCTCAGATATTGTATCGATTAATTTCTTTTTTATTAATCAACGCAATATCTGAGAGTATTAATTTCACTGATGCAACTGTGCGCATGAACTTTTTATGTTAAAAAATATAAAGAATTATGTCTATCAGTTGTCTTCCTACATATTACTCCACTATTTTTGAAGTAAAGGTATTCTATGATTCCTATGACATAATTCCCATTTAGGAGCGATGTCATTTTTGTGCTAGTTTTAACAAAATATTACTTTCTTCGATGTTCAAAAAAAAAAAATTATGCAACTACCACCTGATTTTGGATGAATAATATTATCTAGAATATTACTAACTCCATCCGAAAATGTTTGTCTGGTTAATAATAAAGTAATACAGTACATTTTTTCTTTTCATAAACTGAAGGAACTCATTTGTATCTAATAAATTATTCCAATCTTTTTGAATTTTTCTTGAAAAATTTCCATTATTATTAAGTTCTCGTTTCCAGGACAGAACAAACTTTTTGAGACGGAAAGACTATGTATGTGCGAATAATCTTCGGTTGTACGTAGTTTGTGTGAATACATACAACTAGAGAGAATTTCTCTCGTAATAACAAGTTCTTTCCCATAATCTTTTCAGGATTTAGTGCAAAAGAGGAGAAACAAAGGCTGGTGTGATTCAATTGGCGCCAGCAGTCAGAATGCCCAAACAAGTGACACTCAAGAACTAGATTTGGAGCTTAGACTTTAGCCTTCATTATTTTTTTGCAATTCAATGAATGAATTCTCTCTCTTTTTTTTTCCGTTATATCTTACGTTAATCCAACATAATTGGATCTTCAGCTGCACAAGATGAGCCATTTGATGGGCTTTCGTCGTCGTGTCGAAGTTTAATTTTTTATGATTCCCTTGTGTACTGAGAATTAGTAGTAATAAGAATCAAATTTTCTTGCAACATTTTTAGAAATGCATACAAAAGTCATTGTCTGTTCAATTTCTTCGATTTTCAGTTGATTCCTAGCAGCATTGTCTGTTGCATTTTAGAACTCAGAAACAAGTGACAATAAAGAATTATAATTAGAGCCAAAATTTCATTTTTCGATTCGAATTCTCCCATTCGCCCTATTCATGAGAAATGATGGAAAAATTGGGGGATGGTGTTGTCCCTTAAGGGACAACATGCATGCTGACCCAATTCAAGCCGTCCATGCTCAGCGATCAATGACCCAGATCTGTTTGGATCTAAACAGATTTGCACCGTTCATTACCGAATTGATCTGGGCCGCTGATCACCAAGCACAGACGACTCGGATGGGGTCAGCATGCATGCTATCCCTCAAGGGACAGCACGCCCCCCGGGTCCGGAAAAATTAGTGTTCCTTCAAATTTCTTTGTGTAGAAAGTTGTGAGACTTACAAATTCTTAAATTATGTTTCTGCAAAATACATCTTGCTGAAAATGTAGTGTTCCCGCGAAACTCTTTCTCAATAGAATATATACCAGAAAATATATCTTATTTTATTTTATTCACTTCACTTCATTTCTTCTGAAAATACATTTCTCATACAACATTTCCGACAAGGAAAGTCATCTTTCATATAGTTGGGCAACTTGATGGATATGAATATAGTGGAATAGAATTTATGTAATTTCGTAGTTACAGTCGGTATGAGAAGAAAACTTCAGGGTCCAGACGAATTAATTGAGCACCAAAGAAATTTTATTTAAATTATGAGAGCTATCCACTAGTCCTATTATAAGTACTTGAGTATAACCTAAAATATAAGGTATCATTAATAAAAGACAAAAACAAAAAAAATTAATTACAAAAACAAAAACACAACATCATAAAATACAAATATCTGATAAAACAACATCATTTTCTTGTTCAAATCCAGATTTCCATGTATATTTGTAGTCGACAGCATCTGGCAATGGTAGTCTCCAACCCGGCTACGCATACGTACAAGCTCATATGCAGAATACATTATGTAAGTATTTTATGTTAATCAAAGTGTGGAAAGTGAAAAATGAGAAATTAAAAAGCTTCACTCTCCCTACTTCTCGCTTTTATTGTCTAAACTAAAAAACAAAAAATACATTATAAAATACTCATTTCTTGGAGTAATTATTCCATAGTTTTGGGGCACTGCCACGAAGTGCCCCAACACCCTTATTCACCACATATTATACTGAGGATATCTGATGAATAAAGGTGTTGGGGCATCACGTGGAAATGCCATAAGACTATAGAATAATTGGTCCATTTCTTATGACTCTATCCAACAACTTAAAATAGAAATTGGGAAAACGGAAATGGGATAAGTAGATATCCAAATACGGAGCTGGTTGTTGTCCAGTCTTTTTCCATTCAGTGCGGTCAAGTTTTTGATTTTTGTGGGTCTATCTTGGTCCCACAAGAATGATCGGGACTATTCATTTTGTAAAGTTTGTCGAGTTCTTCAAGCTTGAAAAAAAAAAATCAAGTGCAGCGAAAACCAATCAATAACTTAATAAAACACATTTATATTGAAACAAATGGGCCGGATTCAATGTGCCTAGTACATTTGTTTCAAAATGTGTGATTCCAATGAACTTGATTTTCTTCATGCTTGAAGAACTTGGCGAGTTCTATTACAAAATGAACGATTTCGAGTCGAGCTCACAAAAATCAAAATTGGTCAGCACGGATGGACAAGGGTTTGCTGTTGTGCACTCCATGCACAGCACCTGCTGTGCACCATCCGAGCCATTCGTTGCTCGGATGAACGGCCCAGATTTCACCTCGTCATCTTTACATCCGAACCGTTGGTTGCCGTGCATTCAAAATGAAATCTGGGCCATCCATCTGAATAATAGACCGCCCGAATAGTACACTACACCTACTGTGCATGGGGCTGCACAACGGCAACCCCGAATCCCGGACTGGACATGAACCAGCTCTGCTGCACCTTCAATCCTTCATTATCTTTAAAAGTCGGCGCGTGGAGGAGTCAGCGCGTGGAGAAATCCAGTCCCTACAAAAAAAGCTGCCCTGTCCTTCCGCACATGTACTGATACGTCTCTCCAAACTGGAAGCTTAGGAAACATCCTCCATTCCCTAGCGTCTTTAGCCAACAAATTTCTCTCTCTCGACTCTACATAGCTTCAGTGCCCACCAGCTAATGAAGAAGGAGACGACAATACATTATCCTCAGAGCTTCTGCTTCTTGGTCACTGTTTTCCGTAATTTTTTCGGGATTTACAAGTATGAACTCCCCATCTGCCACTCATTATAATTCGATATCATGTTCATGTAGGAGCATATTTAAATTGTCTAATTATGTCTACAGATATCTCTTTAACTAGTCTAATTTCAACTTTTTCGAACAGTGGATCAAGAATGTAAATTCATTTGGTGTTTGTAGATTGCTTTCTGTCTAAATCATCAATTCTTCTTGAATTAATCATGGGTTTTTGTGGGTTTTGTCTAATTTTGGGTCAATGCTTCTGGAATCTGGAATTGAGTCAGTTATTTGAACAGATGAGGTTTTAGTGGTATCTATTACTATCTAATGAAGTGTGTTACATTTTATCAGATTTGACTTGGGTTTTCTGGAATTTGTTACCTGGATACTTGAGAGAATTCCTTCAGTAATTGGGTAGTCTGGTTGTTCAATTGGTAGATTTGGGTTGCTTTTCATTGAGGCAGATTACAGTGATTAGTTCCTGTGGATTTTTCTTGTTGACACATTCAGCTGTGTTGCGGTTGAAACTGATGAAGCCTTGGGTAATTCTGGTATCTGGGTCTTTTTCTGTGTGCTGGTTTCATTGATGGGTTGTGTTTATTCAAAATCCTGCATTGGTGAGATATGCACACCTAAAGAAGTCAGGGTTAAGGAAAGAGAAAATGTCAGGGCAGCTGAGTTTCCTGTGTTCTCACCTGATTCTTCAGATCGAGAAGGAGAACATGGGGATGAATTTAATGAGTTCGGTGGAAATAGGGATTGCGAAGTAGGTATCACAAGGCTTTCTAGGGTTTCAGGTCAGTTTCTGCCTCCGGAAGGGTCACGGTCAGTTAAGGTTCCGTCAGGGAACTTTGAATTACGGTACTCATATTTGTCTCAGAGAGGGTATTACCCTGATGCTCTTGATAAAGCTAATCAAGATAGTTTTTGCATACACACTCCTTTTGGGACAAACGCTGATGACCATTTCTTTGGGGTTTTCGATGGGCATGGAGAATTCGGGGCTCAATGCTCACAGTTTGTGAAGCGGAAGTTATGTGAAAATTTACTCCGGAATAGTAGATTTCGCATCGATGCAGTTGAGGCGTGTCATGCTGCATTTTTGGCAACAAATTCCCAGTTGCATGCTGATAGTTTAGATGATAGCATGAGTGGGACAACTGCAATTACCATATTGGTTCGTGGTAGGACACTGTACATAGCTAATTCGGGTGATTCTAGGGCTGTAATAGCTGAGAGAAGAGGGAAGGATATTGTAGCTGTTGACTTATCAATAGATCAAACTCCATTTCGGGCGGATGAACTTGAACGGGTTAAGCTTTGCGGAGCAAGAGTTATGACTTTGGACCAGATTGAAGGGCTTAAGAACCCAGATGTGCAATGCTGGGGCACTGAAGAAGCTGATGATGGTGATCCTCCTAGACTTTGGGTGGAAAATGGGATGTACCCTGGTACGGCCTTTACGAGAAGTTTAGGTGATTCGATTGCTGAGACAATTGGGGTTGTTGCAAACCCTGAAATCGTTGTTTTGGAGCTTACACAACATCATCCTTTCTTGGTAATTGCCAGTGATGGGGTGTTTGAGTTCCTTTCTAGCCAGGCCGTGGTTGACATGGTGAGGTATCCTTTCTTTTCTTATTTATGTTTTTATGGTTGAGTTACCAATTGTCCTGAAAGCTTATGGAGATGGGCCCAATAAAGTACAAATAGTTCTTATGCCCTTCAATTGTCCAAACTGCCCATCATGGTTCGGACTTCACATAGCTGAGTTCAGGTTTGTTGGATTTGTTGTGAAGGTGGTATACTTCCATGTATGTACCATATCTATATTCATTTTCATTGAGCAAGTTTAGGATGATGTCATTTTGAATCTGTATCATGTCTCTATTTGTACGAAAGGAAAATGTCATGTAAACAAAATTGCTACTTGTATCATTATGTAAGCCTGCAGTTCCAGGATAAATTGCTACTTCTATCATATTGAAAATGCAGTTCCAGGATATTGTGAATATCCTACTGACACTGGTATTGTCCTGAAGTTGCTTCACCTGAGTGTATCAGGCCCATTGCAGCATTCCTAGCGTTCATTAGATAATTAGTTTCTTCCACCGAGATTTCTTGGTGGTTGTCAAGGTGTATGGTTTCCAGCTTTCTGGTTTTTTATGTAAGCCTTTCTGGAGTTTTTCTTTTTGTTTAATTTTGTTCAACCATTTTCCCCATGAAATTTGGTGGCATCCTTCTTTATCTATTAGATGCAATTCAACAGCACATTTGTGTCTCTTTTTTTCCCTGTTACCAATCATATTCGATTACTCTGCTTCTTAATTTCCAGGTTGCTAAATACAAGGATCCACGTGATGCTTGTGCTGCAGTTGTTGCTGAATCGTATAGACTTTGGCTGCAATATGAAACTCGTACGGATGACATTACTGTGATAGTTGTACACACTAATGGGTTGACTGATGTAAGACAGCTTGTTTTCCACAAATTTTCTGTGAATCATTTTTGTTGTTTTCTGCCTTTTTCTTGGTTCTACTAAAGTTACTGACATGTTCCTTTGGTGCTAGACTTCTGTTAGCCAATCAGCGAGTCCTGGTGCCGTTTTCCAACCTCCTGCTCCACAAATTTTAGAGGCCACAGGGTCAGAGTCTCCATCAGCGCTAAGCTGGAGTTCTAGGTTCAACCGTGCTAGGCATGATTTATCACGGGCACGGCTCCGTGTTATTGAAAGTTCTCTAGAGAATGGGCAAATATGGGTTCCTCCATCTCCAGCCCACAGGAAGACCTGGGAAGAAGAAGTAAACCCCCTTTCCACTTATTATGGTTTTGCTTTTCAAAAAAAAATTATGGTTTTGTCTTATACACCACTTATTAGAAAAATCTATAATGATCTCTCTATCTCTATCTCTCGGTTGTTAACCTTAAATGGTGATCATTTTCATGACATATATTGCAGGCACAAATTGAGCGGGCTTTGCATGATCATTTCCTGTTCAGAAAGTTAACTGATTCTCAGAGTCAAGTTTTGCTGGATTGCATGCAAAGAATCGAGGTTCAACCAGGAGCAATAGTAGTGGAACAGGTTATTTATAATGTGATCCTTGTTTTAGTCTTTAGCTTGATCGATTTCTTTAGCTCTTTACTTGGTGAATAAGGAAACAGATGTCATTTTTTTTTCTGGTCTTCCAATAGCATATATAAT
The DNA here is from genome assembly GCA_036023075.1 of Gaultheria prostrata. Taxonomy (NCBI): domain Eukaryota; kingdom Viridiplantae; phylum Streptophyta; class Magnoliopsida; order Ericales; family Ericaceae; genus Gaultheria; species Gaultheria prostrata. Next base: position 108,639 of record JAXBDA010000124.1, on the reverse strand, counting down.
TTGCAAGAAAAGATTATTTTGAGTTTAAAATTGGAACCAATGATGAGGTGACTGCCTTGTACGTTAAAAAATTCCATTTTGATGCATAGTTGTGCTCTGCTCTATGTATGGTAGTCAACTTGAGGTTTTGTGTTCAGGTTTCTATTACTTTCTGTTATCAGCGTCCATGTTTGGGCTTTCTATTCTTGCAGGGAACTTGTCTATTTGTTTAGTTTGAGGTGTAACAAATACCACATTTTGCAGGGCGGTGAAGGTGACTGTTTTTATGTTGTTGGTAGTGGAGAATTTGAGGTTTTGGCAACTCAGGTTATCATTCTTCTCATCATATTCAGCTACTACATTCTACATTTACTAACTTCTATGTTGGCTTCAGGTTCATTTTAGGTTTCCTAAAATTATTGACGTTAACAAATGACATTCCTATAAATTGCAGGAAGAAAAAGATAGAGAGGTTCCAAGGGTTCTGCAACGGTATACAGCTGAAAAACTATCATCCTTTGGAGAGCTTGCACTAATGTGAGTTCTTCCTCTCTCACTCTCCAGTTTAGTTCTCCTGAAGTGAGAATAAGTGTCAGTATCATATTTATTCTGCAATTTAAGATTTCACAGTCTAGTATATTTCAAATGACAGGTGATTGCCTACCTATTTTGACCGAAAGATAGTATATTGTGTTCAAGCAAACATGACTTGGGTGATCTTGGATTTAGTTTTTTTTTTTTTTTTCCTGTAGGAATATAATATGAACACAGGGGATCATGTTCATTGAAATTAGGCGACGGTACTAGGATGTGCCATTAAGCACCTTCTAATTAGGTTTTTGGGGCTCCCAATTGGCAATAGTCCTAGATTGGATCTTATTGGGTTCTTCTGATAGATGAAGTTAGTAATGAGGTTGGAGGTTGAAAAGAGCTTTATCCAGAGATAGGAACACTTAAGGGTGTACTTTGTCTTGTCTAGCATCCCTATCTATTACTATTTGTCTTTGTATTCCAGATGAGTGGCTTATACAATTGAAAATTGATGTGAGGAAGGGAAAAAGGATTCTTGGTGAAATGGGAGATGGTCTTGCTTCCCAAAAAATGCAGGTCTTGCCATGGGAAACAATAAACATCTTGACAAAGAACCCCTGTTAAGTGATTGTGAAGGTTTCTCATTGTGTAATAATAAATTCTGATATTCCATTGTTAGCAAAGATGGGGTTCAAGTTAGCAGGTTCCGGGTGGGATTTTCTTGTGGTCGATATGGTCAATTGGTAATCTCTGTGGATTCCACCTCTCATATCTTTCAATCTTTTCAAGATCATTATCCTTAATGTGGAAATGGGGGGAAAGTTCTGTCTTGGGACGATCTTTGGGCCGTTTCTTCCTTCCATAGTTTGTTCTCATACTTGAATTGGTTGGTGTGTATCTGCCATGTTTTGCTTCTATTATATTCTCCCACGTGGCTTTAATTTCATGGAATTGTTAACGTCTTTTGTAATCACAGTGAGCATTGGTCGAGTTGAATGGCATCCTTGTTGGCTATTCTTGACATTTTCCCTTGAGTCCTAATGTTGGTGATGGGAGGGTGCGGTTCTTCATTCCTTTGGTGATTGTCTTGTGCAAGTTATTTTACGATCAAGACATTCCTCCTCTTCCTTAATGCATACTAAAAACCTTGAAAAGATGTTTTTTTAGGAAACATAAACGATAAATATTACTCCAACCCACCGTGTGCATCTAATACAGCTGGAAAAAGACCTATTGCACCTGAATGAGACAAATAACACATCCAAATCAAATGTAGGAAACATAAACGATAAAATAATTAGATGTTCACATGTTGGAGAAGCGCATGCAAGTTGTCGTTGAACTGCTATCACGGTAGTTCCACGTATGACGAGGCTTCCTACAGAAACTGACCGATACCAACCAAGTGACTCTAGCACCCCAGGTAAAGAGCACTGCTTGCACATAAAACACCCCATGCAATTAGATGGCCGAGAAATCAACTACAGCGCAGAAATCGGTAGGGGAATTGCTGAAAAAATTTCAAGGGTGGTTATTGAAACAGAAACTACCAAAAACCAAACGAACCACCACCGGACTAAACTCCTATCTACCCACCCCCTTCCCAAAACCACCATCACTGAACCCCTAAAACCAACCAAACCACCCAAGCCAAATGCCAAACCCCAACAATCCAACAACCCAACGCCAAGCCAAACCTCCAAACATACTTCAAACAACCCCATAAAGGTCAATCCGCTACCTTTCCTCCAGACATCATATCACAAAACACATCCAAACAGAATATACGCTTCACAACGAGCATAAAATAGACTAATAACGGCGGCCGATACAGATCAGTCATCCAAAAGACAGCCCGTGTGTGATAATGTATGTGTGTGTGCATGTGTGAACAAGAGAACGCGAAAAACAAAGACCACCAAAGGAGACCTAACCTGACGACGGCCGGTAAAGATCGTTAGACACTAAGCAAACCCAGGAGACCCAGCACACTGCTCAAACAAAATAGCACAAACATAGCCCATCCCCCATTGCGTGCATATGGCCCCCTATTATATGCATTCAGCCTTCCTAAACCCAACATCATTGCCAGCTTCCAAAACCCACAAGTCGGAGCCAACGGCGGAGACCCACTGCCGTTGAAATAATAAACATATCTAGAGAACTGCTGAACAAACAACATACTAGAGGTACCGTAAAACCAAATGTATGTAAAACCAATTGTGCAAAACCAAATACATGAATTACGACTCTAGACAACAACAACAACACAACAACAACGCAATGAGATCAACCCGATATCAAGGTTGCATGTGAGATCGATGGCGAGAGGAAGGCGGTCATAACATGAGAGGGAAAACCTCTCCGTACCCGGGGCAAGCCCTGATATTTGGGTTGCCCAAGCCCGACACCTAACTTGGTTGCCCACGTAATATTAAGTCATAAAAAATAAAAAATATGCAAGTAAGAAATTAACAATAATTCAAGAGTTATTTTAGGGGCCCGAAGCAAACTCCCAATATTGGGCTCCCTACACTTCAAGAGTTATTTTAAAAAAAAATTACCAAATTATAAAAATTCAAACAGGATACAACTAGAAAAGGTAAATGCAAAAAGATATAGGAGTAATTGTAAGAGTTTTTCTTATAAAGAAGATTAGAAAGTATCTCATATTTTAACTATGATTAGAGTGAAAAAACTAATAAATCGTGTTACCTCGATCAATTTGTTTTCAATTTTCCACCTTTGGGACAATTTTTTTAATAAAATGTAAAATGTAAAAGGTATCACTTGTACATTATTATTGTGTTTGTTATTTTCGTGTTTTTTGTTATTTTCGTGTTTAGATTTTGAGTGTGGTTCTAAATTTCTTGGAAAGAAAAAATAGAGTAAGAAAGAGGTGTGAAAGAAGCCTCAAAAGTCAAAAAAGGGGCATGCCCCTGGGATTCGAACCCGAGTTATGTAGGAATTCAATTGCAGCCGGCGACCACCGCAACAGGAGTATTGCTTGCTTTCAATTCAGAAACTTTGTTTTACTTATACATAACTTAAGGTTTTTTTTTTTTGGGAGTTGCCCTAGCCTGGGGGGTTGCCCAAGCCCAGGGGCTCGCTGGGCTCACCCCTGGGCCGGCCCTATCCGTACCAAAGGTCAGGCCAAAGCCTATAAATCGGATCGAAGATGGTGGTGGAGCTAGATCGAAGATGGTGGTGGAGCCAGATCGACGAGGACGAGGACACCGGAAACAGATTGACGACGACGAGGAAAACCTCATTACTGTTGCAGCCCATACATGAGATTGACTTGGAAACAGGGGGAGGCAGCGGTGATGGGGCTCGCTTCAATTGGAGCCACCACAAACCCATACACGACGATCAGAACAGCAAAAGGGTGAATAACATCGGTTAGGGATTGGAAGTTGGGAGGGACAGTTGTGGCTGGGAGGGATAGCGGTGGTGGGGAAGGGGAAGGGGAAGAAGCGGCACCTACCCCCCCCCCCCCAACAAAACCCTAGCATGTGTTAAGTTTTCTACGAGGACGAGGGAGAGGGAGAAGTTTAGACAGAGAAAATGGGCCGAAACGGTGTCTTGAAAAGCTGTTGTGCCTTTCAAAGTAAAGGTCTTTAAGTGGTCTTTGGCACATAGTAGCCTCTTGACACCAAATTTTACAAACTCATGGGTAGAACTCACCCTTGAAAACCGGCTTAGGAGAGGGTGCCCAAGAGCTTATATACATAAGGCAAGCCCATACTTAGTTGATGTGAGACATTAGGATCGTAACATACGACCATGCTCCACAAGCTACGTCTACGGCGGCCCACTTTATTGACACTGACCTGATGGTAGCCCTTTCTCTTTTTTGGCAGCTCCACTCACCTATTAGTATTCAATAATATTTTAGTATTTTAATCTAGCCTTTAGGTGGCCCCCTCCGCGTGCAACCTATGGGCTAGATTAAAATACTAAAAAATTGCAATGTGGTGTCTATCACTGCCTTGTCCATTTTCTTTGTTATTATGCAATCAGCTATTGCCAATGGCGGCTAATTGTATGGTGGTCTAGCTTCTTGTTCCTAAATGTTGTTGTTAAGTTCAGAGGTTTTGGAAGCAACAAGAAAGTGAAAGCTTTATGGTCTACCTTTTATTTCTTCAATCTTTTTGGCTAGAGCGAAATCCAAGGGCTTTATGGTCTATCTTTATTTCTTCAATCTTTTTGGCCAGAGCGAAATCCAAAGGAACTTGTGGACAAGTTAGATGATATTGATTTTTTTTTTTATCGGCGAGATGATATTGATTTTTTGTGTAATGGATTGCGTTATTTTTCTTCTTTTTGGGCATCGGTTTCTCCAATCTTTAAAGAGATTCTGTTACTTTGATCACAAGGGGATTGGAGTGCTGGGTCTGATTTGCAAGCAGAGGTCCAGCTCTTGTCCCCTTTCTTTTCTAACAAATTTTGGCTATTGCTGATAGTATCAGATTGTGTTTGCCAATCCAAAACCATACCTAGGTTTATAATAATGTTTACCATGGTAGTATTCATTATTCAATATGACTGCATTGGTTTCCTTGGATATGTTTCACATAGGTATAACAAACCACTCCAGGCCTCTGTCCGTGCTGTCACCAGTGGAACTCTGTGGGCTCTTAGAAGGGAAGACTTTCGAGGAATTCTTATGTCAGAGTTTTCAAATTTGGCATCATTGAAGTTGCTTCGATCAGTAGATCTTCTCTCGAGGTTGACAATCTTACAGCTGAGTCACATTGCAGATTCTCTTTTGGAACTTCCTTTCTCTGATGGGCAGACAATAGCCAATAGGGTACACTTGCTATTTTCAACAGAAAACCTTGTTTACCCTGTCTTTCTTTTCTCAGATTCCTCCATTTGTATATGTAGGATGAAGCTCTCTTAGGATTGCACATTATCCAGAAGGGGACGGTTAGAATTTTTGCTGATGATGAAGTAATTAACAAACCAAACGCAGGCAGTCTCAAATCCAACAATCCAATCCAGGACAATGAGATTCAGAGCAATAAAGAACTGTTGGTAGAAAAGACTGAGGGAAGCTATTTTGGTGAATGGACTCTTCTCGGTGAGCACATTGGCTCAGTGAGTGCAGTTGCTGTGGGTGATGTAGTGTGTGCTATTTTAACAAAAGAAAAGTTTGACTCTATCGTTGGCCCTCTGGCAACGCTTTCACAAGAAGAGCACAAGTATGTGGTAATCTCATGAAGCTATTATCCTCGTTAGCAAATAAATGTAAAAAGACCATAAATTGAGGAACTCTCTAATTGAAAACTTTTGCGGGTTCTGTTCTTTTGCACTTATTTTCTTAATCTGTTTCATGTCTTTGATCTTATTACTTTGTCCTTCTGATACATGTCACCCAGGCCAAGGGACTACGCCTTGAACTTGTCCAAGGAATCCAACGGTATAGATCCTTCTAGTCTTGGGAAGGTGAACCTTTCTGATTTGGTAAGGATCTTCAAGTCTTGTTATTATGCATGTTTTTGTAACCTTGTTACGGAAGGGGACTGGCAATTGATTTAGGATACTCGGAATTTCATCTAGGAGTGGAGGACGTGTTTATATTCCACTGACTGCAGCGAGATTGGCCTTGTACTTCTCAGAGACTCAGGTTGGCTTTCGTTTTCTATATTATGAATGGAATTTATATTGTCAAGGACACTGTTGTGAAGTTATATTTGCCATAGGTAACTAACCTTGTAAAGTTAATTTACTTGAATCACAAACAGCTGTAATGGTTATTACTTTAGATACTGAAGAGTAATCATGGAAGCGTGTAGTAGTGTCGTGCTGATTAAAACTGAATAACTTTTTGTGCCTTTTTGCTTGCTTTCTCAATCTATCAGAAAATTTGTTTAGCTTGAAGAGGTTTTCAAAGCATAAAATCAGAAGTCTTGGAAAGGAATCAGTGGTTCTGAAAGAGAAGAACTTGATGAAGAGTATAAGCTCTTCAGCTGGTGTGCCACAGGTCTTGTGCACTTGCGCTGATCAAACATATGCTGGCATACTTTTAAATACGCGCATTGCTTGTCCAATTTCTTCAATACTTTATAGCCCACTTGATGAAGCATCTGCTCGGTTCTGTGCTGCCTCTGTTGTCACTGCCTTAGAAGATTTACATAAGGTTTGATGTCCGACCGTATTTCTCTTCAGTTCCTGAATATGCAAATGTTGACTTTTATCTATGAGTACACCTAATTCTTTGAATTTCAGAATGATGTACTTTACAGAGGTGTATCTCCAGAAGTACTAATGTTTGACCAGAAAGGTCATTTACAGGTTCATCTCACATCCATTTTTATGTTTCTACTGACATCCGTAGATATGCTTTGTGATGTTAGATGATGCTTATTCTTTTAAAGGCGGACGGGTAAATTGAACATAATTTTGCTTACGAATTGGTAATCTTTTTCTGTATTGTAGCTAGTAGACTTCAGATTTGGGAAGAAGCTGTCTGGTGAAAGAACATTCACGATATGTGGCATGACAGACTCTTTGGCTCCGGAGATAGTCAAGGGAAAAGGTCATGGTCTCCCTGCTGACTGGTATGGCATTCGTATACCTCATAGGTTTCTTGGAAAACTATACACTATTGTTTATCAAGTCGCAGTTTGCATAGCTTTGCCAGATCCGCTGAGTTACTTACTGGCATTGAATCTTGTCATCTCTTCATCAATCCTTGTCATACACTTGGTGAAAAGCTCGCCCACTTAATATTCCGAATTACCCAAAAAAAAGAAAAGCTCATGCTCAAACAATTCCCTCCCTAAATCTTTGCTCATCCAGATTATGATTATAAATTAGTTTATTCTCTTCTTCTTATGTGCATAGATGATACTGTATCCTATCATTTCCTCTCGTGCCAATTGAGGTTAGGGATTTTCAGTTTATGAGGGGAAGTATGGGGTCCTTGGTCGGGGAAAAAGTTACCTGGTTTCTACCTCCTATTGTAGTGTGAGCTTCTGGGGGTATGTGCCTTTATCATTAAAGTAACTTTCAACACATTTTAAATGAACATGCCTCATTCGGGGTGGGGGAGGTGTTCAGGTTGAATCTTTGGATAATAGAAAGTTTTGCTTGCATGCCTCCCATCAGAGTAACAAGTCCTTCATGGCTGACTTGTGCTTCCCCAACATGGCAAACTATTTTTTGCTCTTTTGGACAAAAGTTACATGATTAACGCCATGTAAGTCTCTCATGTTTTCGGATTATTTTCCTAATATGGTATCTTATTACTAGATGGAAATATGCAGGTGGGCTTTGGGAGTCTTGATCTATTTCATGCTACAAGGTGAAATGCCATTTGGTTCGTGGAGAGAAAGCGAGCTCGATACATTTCCAAAAATTGCAGAAGGACAGCTAACTCTGCCTCGGACTTTGAGCCCTGAAGCTATTGATCTCATTACCAAGGTATAAAAACATCTATCCGCTTTTAGCACTGTGGTTGTATCATTTGTATCCCGAGCCACTTTTCTCATATGGAGATAAATACATTTCATTCAGTTGCTTGAAGTTGATGAAAGCAGAAGACTCGGAAGCCAAGGTGCAGACTCTGTCAAAACTCATCTGTGGTTTCACGGTGTCGATTGGGAAGGTATTAAGGACGGTAGCTTCCCTGTTCCACCACACGAGATTATTTCCCGTATAACTCAACACTTGGAAGCCCATTCAGAGGACTTTGGAGCTTCTCCTTCGCCAAAACCATATGTAGAACAACTAAATACTCCAGAATGGCTTGAAGACTGGTAGAATAATACCTCACAGTTGTTCCAATTTATCGAACTACAGTGTAGCTTTTCCACCTTCCGGCATGGTTGATTCAAGAAGGCTGCTCATTTGAACTGTCAATTTCAATGCAAGAAAAACGGGTAATTCGACGACTTAATTTTCCGTGGCTGGGTTTTTGTGGATTAAGTGGATAATACATTTTCTGGGGTACTTGCTTCTACTATTTAGCTCAAATGGGGCATGAATAGAATTTTTTATTTATTTATTTTTCAATTTCTTCTGGTTTATCCTGGCTTCTGTAATTACATTAGTATGTAAATGAAAATTATTTTCAGTGTTTTAGTAGTTACATGTGAAATTTTAGTTGGTTGGAAGATTGGCATCGCAAAACCGACCCAGTTTTAGTTTATTGTATGCTTTGTCCTTGTACGTGGTGTTTACTTGTTTGTTTGAAAACTGGTAATTAGTCATTTGACTTGTTTAAAAAGTTGTAAACATTTGTACTTGTATGGGACATTATGTATTGAGAGGAATGCCGGTGCCTAAGAGCAAGTGCACCAATAGATAGCAAAAAATGCTCCTCAACAGTGTCAAAATGCATTTTACCTTGCCAATTTTTTCTCTCAAACTCCACCAACACCTTCTAAATTTACCTATCACCTATTAAAATACTAATTCTTTTAATAGTATTTTAATGCAAAACACATCGATCTGCTTACACCCAACCGATTCCAGTGAACCCCTTGTTTCAATACAGAAAGCCTGGACGACCAACTCTGGTTTTCTACTCCGGCCACAATTCCAACTCCTCTTGTCAATTTTTACGATTAGCGAAACCGAAATTGAAATCAACGAGAGAAAGGGAAAACTGGGTTTGCATGGAGCTTTTGGCCATAGCTGATCCAGTACCAGAGAAGAGAACGAAGAGGAAAGAGGGTGAGGAACGAAGAGGAGAGAGGTAAAAAAGATAAAATATTCAATCCCTTGTGAACAATTGCAAGGGAGATTTAGCAAGCCTCTCTGACAAAATGTATTTTGCCTTTTGGTTTGGCAAGTCTGGTGCAAGCTCTTATTTGTGAAAATGCTCTTTATTATTGCTAAAAGTGAGATATGCATGGTCTGGTGCACTTGCTCTAAAGGCACTACCCGAAGAGTTTCTAACAGGTTTTTTTTTTTATGGATAATTTAAGTGTTCAAGTCAGCTTAAGCATATTTAGACTAATCTCACGAGCCCAATCTCACCGCTCACTTGCATGGAATCCAATTAAAAATCGGAATAATGCTCCATACAGACCGGCCTTAAAGGGGTTGATAACACCATTTTTAAAAGAGTGATGGCTACTTTTCAATCAATTTCAGTTTAAGTTGAAAACAAATACTCCCTCCGTCCCTTTTATAGTGTGTACATTTCCATTTTGGACTGTCCCTTAGTCAGTGTGTGTTTTGAAAAGTTAGTGGATATATTTCCTATTTTGCCTTTAAAAGTAGATTCTTTTTTGAAAAGTTAGTGGGTATTATTATATTGATAAGGGTAAGTAATGGAAAATAGATGTAAAAGTTGTAAAAGTTGATGTGAGAAAAAAATAGTTGGAATTCCCAGGTTACACATTTAAAAAGGGACGGAGGAAGTAACACTTATGAACCAAATGCAATTTATAAGTTCTTCTAAGTTTTTAAAAATATATCCTGAGTGAGTTTTGTTGATTGTTCTTATTTTCGCCGAGTATCTTTTTTTGAACTTTATGAAACATGGGTACTTTAATAAAGCAATTTATAAATTGATTTGGGACACCTATACTAGCAATTTATGAATTTATTAATTGTTTTGAAAGTAATCCATACCCTTTGTCGAGTTCTAATAAATCTTTGTTGCCGATCAAAAAAAAGATTTGGGGGTGCTGTAGGGCAGGAGCGCCCTATAGAGCTGAAGTTTGGCATCTGCCATCTGAGCCATTGATCTTGACAATCAACGGTTCAGATTTCATCCAACGAAAACCAAAATTATACTTTATATGAGCTTAAATATTGTTTTGTTTTGATTTATAATAACAGTAAATATGTTTTGTTGATGAGATCATCTGAATCATGGCCATGACCAAATTATGGATATATTAGTTTTAGTTTAGTTTTATTGACATCATCATTTTTCTCATTTCTCTCTCTATCTCTCTCCACTCATTACACTTTTTGACATCATCAAAACTAAACTAAACTACCAATCGAACACAGCTAATATGTTTATGAGGAAAAAAACTTTTTCATGCATCTCACCGATACAAAATCGGAATGATCTGCGAGGAGTTACTCGCGAGAAGATAATTACCTCTACAGCAAAGGCATAAGCTTAAAAGTTACATTGTGCAAGGGTTTTTTTTTTTTCATTCGATATATATTAGTGAGGAGTTAGCGGGAGAGTTAGTGAGTTAGTCTAGAGGGGGTCTAGAAGCCATCCATAGCCCTAAACCCCAAACGCCTCTACCGAGGCTCGAACGCTGGTCTTCCTTGTGGGAGAACCAGGAGATAACCGCTAGGCTTCAAGTCCTTGGTAAACATAATAATTATATGTAATAAATTTTTTTACCAAAGTATTCTCTCCATTTAAATCAAGTGAGGCCTTAAGTAAAATTTTCAGATATGATTAGGGACACAGATGCTGCCATGCTGGACGGTTTGTCCGGGCCTTGAAAGGGCCCTTCATGGGTCCGTTTTAAAGATCAGGACCTTTGTTTTCTTTTCGACACATATTTATCTTCAGAAAATAGAGTTTTTATTCAATGTTGTAATATTATCTAAATCTATTTTTTGTAAGATAAATGTGTTTCAAGAACACATTAAGCGATATCTGATTAATATGAATTTTGGCGTACTTAATGTTCTTGATGAGGTTTAAAATACCAACGGTCTCGGTCTTCGAAACGGACCCGGAAAGTGCTCGAAAATTGCCCGGACAGAACCGTCCACTCCCTTGAGATTTGGTGTTGGACTTTTTAATTCACGGTACAAGAAAATTGTAGAGTGTAAACGTGAGAGAGAGATATATATTTGCAAAGAAATAGATGTCGATTTGGCAGAGATCTGTTCTTCGTATATCTTTTGATTGCGTCACCACAACTTAAAACAATAAAAAAGGTGATCGGGTGACTAATAAGGTGATTTGTGTTTGTATCATTAAACATTTCAGACAGTCCACTGTGTTTTATTGCAAACCAAACCAAGCCAAACCAAACCAAACCGAGCCTTATATTCCGAATCAATTGGGGTTGGCTACATGAATCATTTTCCTCCACTGAGCTTTTGTGTTTTATTGCAAAGGTTAGAAAATGTTTGTGCCTACAGCAGTCTTCTAAAACGATGACGACCTTGTTTAGTGGAGTGTAGTGCGCCAAATTGTCATTCTCTACAATTAATAATTCAAATATTAAAAAGTATTTTGTAATCAATAACTAAACAACTTAAAATCAACGAAGGATACCGAAGAATACCAATTGGGTAAGGCACATATTAACGTACTCAAATTATATGTAACGCACCTTGGTGAAAAAAATACACGAAGGACCCGGCCAAGTGGCTCCACACATATTAAAATACTCAATATGTAATGCACCTTACTGAAAAAAATACGCAAAGGACCCGGCAGTGGCCGAGCCAATTGGAGACCAGTGAGGGCTCAGGGATTTTTTGTGTTTTACTTTTCATTTTGTTGTTGCATTTGTAGAAAAATATATTAGAAATTTCAATTTTTTTTCTTTTTTGGCGAAAGAGAGAATTTCATTTCAAGAGAAATGCTATTACAAATTACCAGATACAAATATAACAGAAAAATAACAACATACAGACGAGAGAAACATAAAACAGAACCAAAACAAATGAAGGATATACATCCAGCGAGAGCTTGCTTCGATCGTCAAACGTCCGTGATCAATGTAGGTTGTCGATTCGCTGTTGTCTCAGTAGCTCCACAAATGACGGAGCTTCCATACAAAAACTGTTCGTACAAACCAAGTGACCGTTGCACCTATGGTCGAGAGCTCCGCAGCATGGTTAAGCGTCGTGCAACTAGATGGCTGATGCCAACTATAGAGCTCTAAAATCGGTAAAGAAACTGCTGGAAAGAGACGCAACCGTGGAATGAAGAAAAAACTGCTTCAGAGAATCCCAATTCATATGTGGTAATCTCCCTTAATTAGTTTATATATTGGCAACTAATTGCAGTAAAATAATCACCGCCCAAGTGGCCAATCCACTAAACAACTCTAGACATCAAACCAGGCCAACCAGACCAACAATACAACGCCAAGAATTAAGCTCCAGAACTCCTAAATTACTCCGCACACCTTAAAGAAAAATGTGATGCCCATTAACCCAGACAACAATAACCACTACCGCCACCGGTTTCAACTTGTAACCAAAGATTCCATGGACCACAGCATAAAACCATCGATACACCCATAATAGTCAGAATTGAGCCATAAGATAATCCACATCATAATCATCAAACCGACACAAAACATACAACCTAAAATAGCGCACGTGTGTGAAAGAAACATGTGCGAGTAGTGAGCATGCAAACGAAAAAACTTCGAATATATATATTTGTATTTTAGAGAAGACATGTGATCACATGCCTTCAACAAGAAGATCAGATTAGTGCCAACCATGTAAGTATTACGAAAGGGCATACGGAAGTGCACAATCAAGCTTACCTCAACATAATCGTGAAGCGATCAGAACAGGCCCCCCATTCCAATCGGGGAAAGCTACTCTACGGGAGAAGGGAAAGGGAGGTTGAACAACGACATGCATGAACTGGTCAAAACACTTCTAAATAATAAAAGACCGATGACGTGCATGCAACATGACGATTAGGATCTTATAAACATTTATTTAAAAAAGACTATTCAAAACATTAGAATTGAAGAACTACGAATGGGCATACGGGAATGCATGATTCAACATTACCTCATTAGTATATTACCTTTTTTATAGAAAAAATTATTGACTATTCTTGGGGCACGACCACAAGGTGTTGTGCAAGAGGGGTCCCGGGCCCCTTTACACCCCTCAATTATCTCGCTAATTATACTATATTTTCAGCTTACTTTGGAAAAGTTATATAGGATTGATCCCTGCAAGTCTCTTGAGTGAATTTTTTTTTGATAAGTTTCTAATTTCTATATATGCATGAAAACCCCCCTTAAAATTTCAAGTTATCGACCATTTTTTAGTTGTGGTTATACAAATATATGTGATTCTGTACATGTACACAATCTCGTTTTTTCTCAGAACTAGTAAGTAGCAATATTTATGTCATGATAGACTAATTGTTGTTATGAATGTCAAAATACATGTGATTCGGATCCCGCAGAGTACAAATCCTGTGTCCGGCACTGGTTAACGTCATTCTCATGCACATATTTATGTGGGACTCAAGACTAAATACTCCCTCTGTCCCCATTTATTTGTCCCTTTTGGGAGTTTCTGCTATTATCAGTGATTTTGAAAACATTGTCTTATAGAACTAATTGAGATCTATCAAATAAGATCGATATTGAATATAAAATTCATTACCGATTTAAAGTTATAAGTTATTCTTTATCCGGTTTGAATAGAATTGAGAACAAAATTTGGGGACGGAGGGAGTTTATGAGTTTCACCTTAATATGTGATGGTGAAGGCTGATAAAAAAAAATGGAGAAGGTGTTAAGGGAACCATGTGGCGATGCCTCAGGACCACTGAATAATTAATTAATCACAAGCAAGCCTCAATTCACTGAATTTTCGCCTCAAGCGAGATTTCTTTTACATTATCCCTTATTTCCCTTTATCTTCTTAAATCTATCAATAAGTACTCTTTGCTTTGTGTTGAAGATAATGTGATATAGTTAAACACTATTCAAGTAGGAATATATCTTGAAGAAAAGTTCAAATGAAAATTAAGACATGCTAGATTCTTAAATTAAGAAGAGAGATTTTTTTTTTTCACAACAAAAGTATTGACGTTTTTGCATTGTGCCCTCACTAGTACAAATTTCTAGCTACGCCACTAGACCCGGGGTTCTTGTAGTGTAGGAGTGCGTTACAGAGGTGTAATCCGCAATCCAAGCCGTCCATCTCACAATAAATGGACCAAAATATTTCTTACATATTTTGCATGTGAGATACTTTTTTTTTTTTTTTTTGATACTTCGGAAATTATGTGAGATACTTTTAACAAATCTAGATCATTTTAAAAATACTTTTGGATGACTCAGATTATGCACTACTACATCCCCGTAGTGTACTTCAGTTCCATACACAACAATTAACAAACCAATAATACTCCCTCCGTCCATTTTATAGTGTGTACATTTCTATTTTGGGATGTGCCTTAATAAGTGTGTGTTTTGAAAAGTTAGTGGATCCATTTCCTATTTTGCCCTTAAAAGTAGATTCCTTTTTAAAAAGTTAGTGGGTATTATTATATTGAAAATGATAAGTAATGGAAAGTAGATGTAAAAGTTGTAAAAATTGATGTGAGAGAAAAATAGTTGGAATTCCCAGGTAACACACTTAAAAAGGGACGGAGGGAGTATCAAATTTACCCTGGCCTATTCTCTACGTAATCACCCATCCTCTCTATATAATCTCCCAAGCCATTTCATTCACATCTCTATTCACACTTTCTAATTGGAACCAAATTTCCAATTCCCCCCAAAAAAGTTAATTCCAACCGCCAAATTTCTCTATGAATCAATTGTTTCTTGTAATAGTGGTTGTAATGATTTTACTGCCCATAATCCTAGTTATGTACACAAGGTTATGCCACTCGATCGATGAAATTCACAGCAACCACCAACAAACTCCAGACGGGTTAATAAACCCAGTTACACGATTTTCGGGGATTGATAAAATCGTGATCGAATCGCGCGCTTCCATTTTTCAAGTTCTCTTCCCTAAGAGGGCTAAGGGAAGGGCTGGAATGTGCGGTTTGTCTCTCCAAATTCGAAGACATTGAAGTTCTCCGGTTATTGCCAAAGTGCAAACACGCGTTTCACATCAATTGTATCGATCAGTGGCTAGAAAACCACTCCAGTTGTCCTCTTTGTAGGCATAGAATAAGCGTCGAGGATTTAACGTACTCAAGTAGTTTGAGGTTTTCATCGAGCCAGTCGGAGATGAGGGAGGACTCGAACGTGGAGCTCTTTGTTCAGAGGGAGGATAATCGACATGGGTCTTCGGGATTCAGCATCGGAAGCAGTTTTAGGATATTCGAAAAGGGTGTTGCAAAGGAAGACGAGTTCCCAATCCGAGAAGATTTTGAAGGTGTTGAGGAAAATGGCAAGTTTTTGCCCAAGTTCAATCACAAGATCATTATGTCTGATGCTGTGATAAAGAGTAGATGGAGCAATCTTAGTTCCTCTGACCTTTCTTGAGTTCTGAAATGCTTGGCGATATTTCGAGCAACAGGTTTCCTCCTTTGGATTCAAAAACACAAATAAACTCGACTACACGGGCGACTGAAGAGGGTGGAATCCCAAAGATTAAGGAGGAGATGCAAAGGAAAAGGGATTTCGAAGCAAAGGTTGGGAAATTAAACCAGAATGATTCTTACTCAGTATCAAGCAGTGGTAATACTTCAAATCCAAAAGGAAATATGCACCCGAATGAGAAGAGATCGATGTCGGAGCTTGTTGTTCATTCAAGATTCAAGGAAGTCGATGTAAGGAGTAATAGTGGGGAATCCTCTGTCCCTGAAAATGCTGCCGAGGAGGCAAGAATGAAGAGGCTTTGGTTGCCAATTGCGCGCAAAACAGTTCAATGGTATGCTAACGGAGATAAAAAGTATCGACGGTCAAGCTACACAAGACAATCATTGAATGTGTAACTTCAACGATTAGCCTCTCAAATTTTTTGTTTGTTTGATGGTTTTGAGGTTGAATTTCTTCAATTTTTCGAAGAAATGTCGATATATATCATGCATGTAATTATTTGTCAAAGAAGAGAAAATTGTTTCTTGATTGATATCATGTGTTTAATTCCATTCTAATTAGTGAAAAATTTTAGGCATGTGAAGCAACAAGAAACTTCTTTGGCACCTTGGTTTCTAAGATCAAGCAATTAGTTATTTTTCTTGAGCATTGATCTCCAAGTTGAAAGAATCAATTACCGATGAAAGACGCAAACAAGGTGCATTTTATAACGGGGACGTCATTATTACACTTAAAAAAAAATATGACTTTCCACAATTGTCCTATATAGAGACATCATTATTCCACATTTAAAATGGAATCTAGTTAGAGGGCAAACTGGGAAATGCACAAGTTTTGATGCATTAAATTTTCAAAATGAAGACTCAAACAACCAAAAATGAAATACTGGATTATAGAAAAGGAAATCTATAGCGATATGTTAATTAGTGTTCGACCGAGTCCCTCCCGTATAATATTCTTATCTAACGAATCAGATCGGCAGTGCCGGCCCTGAGGTTTGGGTTGCCCAAGCCCAATTCTTGACTTGGTTGCCCACTTAATATTAAGTCATATAAAAAAAAAACATGCAAGTTAAAAAATAAATCAAGATTACATTGTGTTTTTAGCTTGAAATACGTTAAAAAAATCACATTTCTCAATTGTATTATCATATTTTTTCTTATTACAAAAATTCAAACTAAAAGGATACAACTATACAAGATAAACGCAAAAAGATATACTTGTTAGAGGTTTTATTTCATTTCTTTTGAAGAAAATAAGAACTATCTTCATATTTAAACTATGATTTGTGTGGGAAAAAAAATTATAAATCGTGCTAGCTCACTCAATGTTTTTCAATTTTCCACCATTGGGATAATTTTTTTAAATCAATTGTAAGAACCTATCACTTGTACATTATTGTTGTGTTTGTTAAATACAAAATTTCTAACAAAGGAATTGAGTAATTTGATTTTCGTAATATTATGGATTGAGAGGGAAAAAAACCAAAAAAAAAAAAAAAAAGTCTTGAACCAAACAAAAAATGCATACATTTACAAAAACACACACTTAAATCTTTGGGGTTCACAGACACAAAATCATTAGTTTGTGCAGTCCTACACATTTATTTTGTACATTTGGGAGTGTATTTTGCGTGTAATTTTAGACTTGTTGGGAAAAAAAATGGAGCGAGAAATAGCAAAAATAGGGAGGAAAAGAAAAAGGTTAAGGGACTTGCTTATGAAAGAAAAAAAGAAAGAAAAGAAAGAGAGGGGCAAAATAAAAAAGTAAAAGCCCTTAACTTTTATAGGAGGGATTGTCGAACAAGTACTTAATTCTATGCATGTCCCATAGGAAAATAATAGTACTTCAAGTTTGATAATAAAAATTCGATCTTTTCACTATCATCTATATAGAAAATCATTTTATCAAGGTGTCCCATTTAGCCAATGGATCCATATGAAAACTGTAAGATTCGTACTCATCTTTTATGTTTCTATTCGTAGTCTACTCTTGATCAAATATACATAACTTGCCCATAACAAGTGAATGATTCCCAACCTGTGTTCTCTCATGGCGAATTATAACGTTGTTCTCTCATGAATGATTCCTATGGGTGTCTGGGCTTTGCCCTCAGGGTGTTTCAACTTTTGTTTGGATTTTTTTTTCCCCGCTCGATGTACCTTTAATTTTATTGAGTTTCCTTAATAAACTTTTGTTGCCGATCAAAGAAAAGAAAAAAATAAAATTATAACGTTGTCTCGTGGCATGTCAATGACAATGCTAAAGTTCTCAGGGGGTGTTCCACTAAAGGGTTTATTGGGTTTTTAGTTTTTTAGGTTTTTGGTTGTGGTTTAAATTCACAACTTGTTCCACTAAATTTTGGTTTTTTGGTTTAGTTGTTTTGTCTTTATTCAAAAAAAAATTGCATTTATTAGTTTTGCGTCATTTTTTTTATGGTTTATTGGTTTCTCTCGACGAGACGAATCTAACAAGTATGAAATTATAGTGAAAATTAATTATTTTTTGAATAAAGCCAAAATTAAACCAATAAACCACGTATTTTTGGCTTTATTAAAAAAAAAATTAGTTTTTACTATGATTTTATACTCTTTAGATTCGTCTCGTCGAGAGGAACCAATAAACCATAAAAAATTGATGCAAAACTAACATTTGCGAAAAAAATTTGAATAAAGACAAAATAAATAAACCAAAAAACCAGTTTTAGTGAAATATGGTGGTTTTAGAGTTAAAACAAAACCAGTTTTTTTGGGGAGTTTTTTGTTAGTGGAATAGAATGGTTTTTTGAGGTGAAACAAATACAGTTTATTTTTAGCGGAACGGGGCCTCAATAGATTGGACTCGGTTTGGTAGTGTGTACTTAAGAAATAATTTCAGGTGCAGACATTACAGGACCAGTACCAAACTCTCTCCCTATTTCTGTGGCACCAAGAAAATGCTTGAGTACGTTCAGGGAAAGGTCTATGCTTGGTAGGCGCGAAAGAGAAAAAACAGCAAATCGGACTGAAAACCAAAATCGGTGTTTTGGTTTGGTTTCTAAAGGTAATCGGTTGGTTCGGTTTGAATTTTAGCCAAACTGAAAAATTTGGGTTGGTTCTGTTTGTTAACTTCAAATCTGGAATAAACTGGACCGGACTGGATATATATGTGTTTGCACTTCTTTATTAGATAGTTACATAAATAGGTTGGTGCAAGAAACAGAGGAGGCACATATTTGCACACACAATCTCAAATAAGATTTTATTGCAATTGCACACAAATAATTACATATGCTTGTACACGTCTGTATCTTTCTATCACTCTCATTCACTCTTATTTCTTGCATACCTTACACAATCACATTAAATGCCAATTTATAGGCAAAACAAGAAGATAAAACAAAGATGAGATAAACTCTCATTTATTGAACAAATTACAAAAGCCATCACGGAAGCTAAAAGTCATCAAGCCTGATGTTGAACAGTTCACCATGTGTTTTGGAAGAGTTACTGTTCAAGTTTATTTTTCTTCATCTATCACACACTTTCCTCACTAATCACAACAATAACAGAACCCATCTAGTCCCCAATCATTGGGGGTATGGGCGGGGGATGATTGGAAGACAGACCTAACCTTCGGCAATATGCACAAAGTGGCTGCTCTCAGAGTACCACTGAAACAGTGGCCCCCCTAAACCTCCAAGAATCGAGGAGCTACAAGGATGTTTTGTTGCAGAACCATACCCTTAAATCAAAGCAGAAAGGCATCAAGGAGGGCAGACCTAGAGACCCCAAATAATTTCTGTGCTCATTACCATGCTTCCTTCATTCATGGTCCAGAGCATATTTTTAACAAAATATATACATAACATTTACATGCTCAAAGGTTAAAATTTAGATTAGGTTCATAAACTTTACCCAGTAAACTTCTGTCTAGTGTTAAGTTGTTAACATTAAACGCTTCACCTAGTTTTCTTTCACCCAATGCTTAGAACTACCTTATGCCAAACGCCGCACACACACACAAAAGCAGTAAAATCAAAGAGAAAGCAAGACACATAATTTACGTAGTTCGGCCGATCAGACCTACTTCCACAGGGTGGGGGATTTCACTATAATCCAGAGATAAATCCGTGGTGATTACACACTCACTCTCAATCTCACAATAATGATATCCTCATTGTTCTATGATGTATCTCTCTCTCTCACACTCACTGCCTCTTTCAATTTGTCACACCCAAAATAATCAAAGACATATCCGAGTATTTATAGAGTTACAACGAGAAATCCCTCCCTCCGGTCCTAAGCCCATCCGGCCCACACGGGGTGGAAAAGACATACACATAATGTGACTTCACATAAAAAAAAATACTAATGTGAACCTTAAACACGTGCCTAAAATTGTTAGAAAGGTTGAGGAGGTCATTCGGGTAAGAAAGTCAAACTCGGTACCCTATGAGGATTTGCCTTCTAAACCTCTAGATGACACTGGATCATCTAGAGTTTATCTTGCATTGTAAGACTTGCGTTTGCTTCCATTCTGGTTAGTTTTCTCCGCTTAGCTTGCTTATACCTAGACTAATGGATTGAGTTGTGTATTTTGGTATTTTTTTTCTTGTCGGATCTCATTTGCTTATTACTATTGTCTTTTATTTTTTTAATATATATGGGCCGGATCAAGGGACACAACATTTGACACGCGTTTTTGTTCCGGGTTCTATTGTGATGTACAATATATCAAAATAATTTTCTAAACAAATGTGTGTTCTATGGATACCATTTGGTCGTTCACTGCTATGGACTTGATGGATATGAATTTCTTTTGATAGTGTATGCGTAGTTTGTTTGATTTTAATCATGGCATGTATGTAAAAGTCAAGTGTCCCATGTTGCATGTTTTCGTGACCTCTGCCGCTATACGTCAAAGTGCAACAGATTGTATTATAAGACCTGTTATTTCTCATATACCTTGCTAATCTGTCTTCTATTCTCCCTAGGCGATTGACCGTTTGAGCTATACCGATAGACTTGTGACATTTGTTTGCGATATAAAAAAATAAGGGGGAGAAAAGAGTATATATGATATTTAAGTTGATAATGCTTATCCGCCCGTTCACTGAAAACATGGATAGACTTTGTGAAGGAATTTGTATTGGACCACTTGCCTAGTAGCTTGATCCATTCGGCTCCATCAAGTCTGAACGTTCGTGTCAAAAAGCAGTGGGTTAAAAGAGAATACCATGTTATTAAAAAAAAATAAAAATTATTGTTTGAGGAAGAGTAGAATATCGTGTTAAAAAAAATTATTGATTGATTGAGGGGGAGTTTTGTTATTCTATGGCATGCATGTTTTGTCTTATCGTAATCGTGTCACTTGGAAGTAGATTTACTTTTGTGAGTATAACAATTGACTAATTGTAATTCGATACGCATACACTTGGCTAATTGAACTTTTCAAGGCTCCCAATGCATTTCTTCTCCAATTGCAGTAATTTCATTTTTGATTTTTTATGATTAATGCAATTTTCTCTGCCGTTCAAAAAAAAATTTATTGATTTGATTAATTTAGTCAAATGTATGATCAAAGTACGATGATGTATGTGAATCTCTTTCTTTTTCCATTAAAGAATAAAATAGATAGCTATGTATGCGGGACATCGAATTACAATATTTGTATTCATATTTCTTGTTCATTACGCTGTTTAAATGGCTATAACTCGGCCACTGATAAAATCATACTAGAAATTAAAAACCAGGCGGAATAGTAGGTAAAATGAAAATTTCCCCATGTTTCCGAATTAGTCTTACTTCATACCATTCCGGCATAAATATATCTGCCGGTGTCAATCAATCTATTCTCGATACCTCTTTAGTTACCGTGACTATGTTCTTCCGTCGGTCTGCCCTGCCTAGAACAGTCATACTATTTAACTTAAGCTCACCCTGGCCCCGGGCCTTTTGCTCTTCTAACGTAAGCTCCAAGGCTTCACACCAAGTCTTCACTGACATAATATGCAGGGATAGAACTTAAATAATAGTTCTACTAATCTTTTACTAAATGGTCAGATGTAAACAAAGAAAAAAAAAAAACGTTTGTTTATACATTCTTAAACAGTTTAAAAAGTCAACTCTGACTTATATAAACTTGGAAATACCTGTGCCAGAAACACATCCAACGGAGCATCCGAAAACATGACGACTAATCTGGGTAGGTTTCACATTTGGATTTCAAATCTTCTGTACCGAAAAATCCTCCGTACTTCTGTTTCCATGCATTTTCAGTCGCAGGATAACACTACAATATCATACAGGTATGAATCGTAAGATAACTTTGTGCAATCTACAGCTAAAAAACAAATGGATCCATCGAGCTTACGACAACCTAATTCCATACATGATTTTCAAATTGGCATCATTTGGTCAATGACCTTTGATATGGCATTTATTATACTATTACTAAGTTCAGGTCAAAGATCATAAAATTACTTTTTTTTCTTCTTTTCTCTATTGCCTCTGTCATCCCAGATTCGGAAAAATAAAAACAAACGGGATTGAGGTCCATGCTGTCCCCTGTTTTGCTGGTTCCGTTTGAATTATTATTATTTTATTTTATTTTTATCTTTTTTGTAATAATCCAAAACCGATTTAACTAACCACAATTTTAGTTTGCCTGGTCGCACTGCAAACAAGAAGTCTCTTCTATGACTATTTATTTTGCACAGACTTTCGCTTTGCCAAAAGGGTAGCCCAAAAACCATAATCTTAAGTCGTGTGGCCGCACATCGCAAACAAGAAGTCTCTTCTGCGACTAATTTGTACAAACTTTCACTTCGCTGAGAGGGTGGCCCGAAAACTATTGCTATTTGTGTTAATAGTTTTCATTTGTAGTAAAATAGGCATAAACTCCTTTTGATTTATTGCAAGGACTGATAAGGAAACTAGTGATCAAGAAAAGTTAATAAACTATCATATAACCCCAATACGAGAAACATGATTAATTAACCATGTTTGGCTGGAGTAATTGACAATGCCACATAATACTCCGTGAGTACTAGCCAGTCATCGGTGGTTTGACTGCTCGTTTTAGAGCTCATTTTGTGCTCTTTTTTTTTTTTCCTTGTATGTTCCCTATATCAATTGTTGCTTGTTGGTGGCTTGCTTACCTTCCCTTCTTGGTTATTGGCCTAGAATATGATTTGTTAGGGATATGTGCCAACTTAGTTGGATCATGCATGCCATCCTATGTTTAACTCATTGCAATTCACATTTTTCTAAGTTGATACTTGTTTCCAATTTCATCGTCCACTATCAGAGTGATAACTAAAGTCATCCGAAACTTTGTATGGACTGAATCACTACAAGAGTTGATAGCACATGGGCGACGATCAAACTCATACCGAAATTTTACCAGGAATAAAAATCTAGGAGGGATTCACTATAAATGTTCTGTACGTGTGCACGTACGTAAAAATTTAACCATTTTTTTGCAAGGATGTTGAAGTGGTCACAAGAATACTGGCAGGAACAACCTTATAATAACCGAAGGATACCCAGTTGGGGGAGGCACATATTAACGCACTGAATACATAACAAACCAATAATATCAAAAACTATTAACCCCTCTTCTCCATCTAATCTCCCAAACCCTTTTTGTCACATCTTTATTCCAAATTCCCAAAATCAAAATAATTCCCTATGAATCCCTTAATTCTCCTCTCCTCACTCCTCCTTTCTATTTTCTGCTATGTGGAAGCACAGAATCCATCCTCAAGCCAGAACAACTCGACTGGTTCTTCACAAAATTCATTCAACAATTTCCAACCAAGCATTGCAGTAGTACTTGTAATCTTGGTTGTAATGATTTTACTATCCATATGTCTAGCTCTGTACACAAAATTCTGCCACAGAATCGCGGGAGTTCACAACAACCACCACCAACAGACTCTGGATGAGTTATTAAGACCGGGTGCAATATCATCTGGGATCGATAAAATAGTGATCGAATCGCTTCCGTTTTTCAAGTTCTCTTCCCTTAGAGGGCTAAGGGGAGGGCTGGAATGCGCGGTTTGTCTCTCCAAATTCGAGGACGTTGAAGTTCTTAGGTTATTGCCAAAGTGCAAGCACGCGTTTCACATCAGTTGCGTCGATCAGTGGCTAGAAAACCACTCCAGTTGTCCCCTTTGTAGGCAGAGAATCAGCGTCGAGGATTTAACGTACTACTCGAACAGTATGAGGTTTTTAACGAGCCAGTCGGAGAGGAGAGAGGACTCGAACGTGGAGTTGTTTGTTCAGAGGGAGAGTAAGAGACATGGGTCTTCGAGATTTAGCATTGGGAGCAGTTTTCGGGTATTCGAAAAGGGTGCTTCTGTAAAAGAAGATGAGGTCCCAATCCGAGAAGAGTTTGAAGGTGTCGAGGAAAATGATAAGTTTTTGCACAAGTTCAACCACAAGATCATTATGTCAGGTGCTGGGTTGAAGAGCAGATGGAGCAATCTTAGTTCGTCTGACCTTATGTTTTTGAATTCAGAAATGCTTGGTGATATGTCAAGCAATAGGTTTCCTCCTTTGGATTCAAACACAAAAGAGAAATCGAATACCCGGGCGACTGCAGAGGGTGGAATCTCGAAGATTAAGGAGGAGATGGAGAGCAAAAGGGATTTCGAAAACGAGGTTGGTAAATTGAACCAGAATGATTCATTCCCATTGTCAATCGATGCTAATACTTCGAATCCGAAAAGAAATTTGCACCCGAATGAGAAGAGATCGATGTCGGAGATAGCTGTTCATTCAAGATTCAAGGAATTCAACATGAGGACTAATAGTGTTGAGGAATCCTCTGCTCCTGAAAATGCTGCCAAGGAGGAAAGATTGAAGAGGCTTTGGATGCCGATTGCTCGAAACACAGTTCAATGGTATGCTAACAGGGATAAAAAGTCTCAACAGAAAAATCACACAAGACAGCCATCTAATGTTTAACTTCGACGATTAGCCTCTCAAATGTCTCGGTGACGTAGATTTATTGTCTTCAGCAGGAATAGATATACTTTTTGTTGGATTATTTCCAGGATTTCTCATGAACCCCATGGTATGCATTTCTTCATGACTTATTGATGTTCTCATAAAGCATACATACATGTTGAGATACAAACATATATGCTCTTGTAGTGTTAACAGTTTTGATTTCCTAGCAAGAGTATAGATACAGTATATGATCATGTAATTATTTATCAAATAAGAAAAATTGTTTCTTAGTTCATATCTTGATGTAGTCCATTTGATTATGTTAAGTGAAATTTTTTAGGCAAGTGAAGCAACAAGAAACTTGTTTGGCATGCACCTTGGTTCTAAGATCAAGCAAGTTACATTCTTGAGCAATATTTTTTATGTTTTGGATCTAATGATCTCCTAGTTGGAAGAATCTCTTTCATTGAAGATGCTATGAACTTGTGTAATTAAAGTACATAAAAGTCAACTCTATACTAAGAGGAAGAATCCTTCAAATGTCTTAAGCTTCAATTTTTCTTTCTGGTTAGGGTGTTATGGGGTTTGCCCCAACTAATCTCTTGATATATATATGTAAATTTTGAGTATTATTAGTTCAGCAATATTTGAGTTTTTTCATTTTTGAATAGCAGAAACTTGCAATATTTGAGATTTTGAACATGAGAATTCTTGCAAAGCTTCCAAATCCTAGTGAGCTTAACGAAAATTGCGCGCCCCCGACCAATGCGTGGTGGGAAGGCTCTTGGAACATTGCTCCTGAAACACTGAATAATAACATGCTGTGTTTTCGGTTCATGTGTTGGGTTTTTGTCAAAATAAAAATAGTTTGTTTGGGTGTTTTTCAAAATCATCCTTGTTCCTTTGAGAAAGTATATTTTTAGTGTTTTGGGACAATGCACATTGCTTACATATGAACAATTTGAATCTCTTACATATTGGAGCACATCTACTAAGTTCACTTTATTAGCTTAGCTCCGGTCTGACTTGGCTCTTATAGTGCTTTGCACCCACGAGTTGCCCGACTGAGCCCGCACGATCGTGCGGGTGTGTGGCAGTGGGTTGTGGCTACAATGTGGCGCACTTTGCACTGAACACGTCGGCCCCTTATAAGTGCCCTTTCTTATTGTGACTTGGCAATGTTGCTATAGATGAACGGGTGTGATCCCACTCGATTGGGTCCATTTGGCTTCTATGAAATAGAGTCTAGATCACAACCATTTAATACACCGAAATCCCAAAAACTCTATTTCACTCTAATTAGTTGCTTTCTTATAATGTTATTGCGTTATCCTGCAGAAACAAAATTAACAACCCTTAGTTCATTTGTTTCCTTTTTGGCTCGGTATTATTACTGATCTTCGTTTGTGAGGCAGCACGGTGCAACGTGCCTTCCTTGCTAACGGGATCTCGCGTCCCAAGCAGAAGATCATAAGATTGGACTTCGTTGTATGTTCAAAACAAATTTGTTGCAAGTCAGTGAACACCTAGTGGTTGCAACATATACTGTTTCTCAGAAAGCGATGAGACTCGAAGCATTTCCATCAATGCGTTCTATTTCTGAAGTATCTAGATTTTGCACCGACTTGATGTCCATATTTCTTTTAAGGAGAAAATTTGCTAAAATATTACTCTTTCCGTCCCTTTTATAGTGTTTAACTTTCCATTTTGAGTTGTCCCTAATAAATGTGTTTTGAAAAGTTAGTGGGTACATTTCTCATTTTGCCCTTAAAAGTAGATTCCTTTTTGAAAAGTTAGTGGGCATTATTATATGGATTAGGGTAGAAAGTGGAAAGTAGATGTAAAAGTTGATGTGAGAGAATATTAGTTGGAATTCCCAGGTAACGCATTTTAAAAGGGACGGAGGGAGTACTAAATCTACTGGTGCAGAAATCGTATAATCGATGGAAGTGAACAAAAATAGAGAAAACATTGGTTGCTTCAAGGCGCTTTATATTGTCGTTGTCCTTAAGATGATATTCGCCCCCACCAATTCGAGTGAATTTGGTGTGCACCGGGTTGTTGGCGAATTCGACTCTAAGATACAATGAAGCCCAGTCCCGATTCACTATTTGTCCTACTGCGTCATGCACAGACGAAGATGAACCAGAATGCCTTCGGATTTTGCAAGCCCGCCAAGAATATATGTAGGAGATAATTCTAGAGAGAAACATCAACTAGAATCATAATTGTTTTTTTACTGTGTTGGAAATTAGTGAAACCGCTAGCCTTTATATGGGCATAGACTTGTGACTATTCTCACCAATGGTCACACCTTTACATTCAGACCATTGTGACCGTTCGCGAATAGTTATACCTATTCATTTAGACCCAACGGTCACACCATTTTGTTTAAACCATTTAAAAATCCAATATCCGTGTCTATTCATCTATCTCAAATTGTCGCACTTTTAGTATAGTCATGTCTATTCATTTCTGAATAGACACACCATTTGCACTAAAATCTAATAATCATGTCTATTCATTTAACCTGAATAAACATACCTTTTGGATTAAAATCGTTCACAAATAATACCATTTAATATTAATTAAATATTCTGGAAATGTTCCAACAAAATCGAGGTGTAAATGGATCCAATTGATTTCCCATGAGCCACCTCATTCTGCCAGAATACATTCTAAAAAACAGGCATAAGCCACAATCTCAAAAGTAACTCCGAAGCTATTTTTGAATGCTGATTCTTGATTCTACAGTTTTGAAAAGGGTAAAGAGCAGAAATGGCCCTCATCTATCACTCTTTTCCAGGGACACCCCCTCATCTTTAAAAGTTAATAACATGTATCTAAACTTCTCCCTAAACGCCCTTCGTTCGGTTCAATCCAACATTTAAATGGAAAATGGTCATGTAACCTGCATGTGACTTGAAAAATGGTAAAACAGATCAATTATACCCTCCGAATGGGAGGGAAAATTCCCTCCAATATATTGATGTGTCTATCAAACCCAGGTAAACCTCCTCTTCTCCTCTGGCCTTCTTCTTTCTTCTCTTCTCTCATGCTCCTGCTCTTTACCTTCCCTAGATCAACTCTCCCATGGGTTCCCCTTGACCTAATCCATGAAAAAATTCTACTTTCTCCTATCTTTCTTCTTTCCCCTTTCTTCATACAAAATTAATGACATTTCACTAATTTTTTTTGTCGCCGGAAGTGGTCATCGGAGGTGGGGTGGTGGTCGGCCCGAAGTGATCACCGGAGGTGTGGTGGTGGTCGACCAGACGTAGGAGTTTTTTTTTTTTTTTGATTTTTGAACTTTTAAAAATTAGTGACATTGAACTATTTTTGCATGAGGGTGTTTTATTAATCATGCATCATCCTTGTCTTAATGTTTGATTGCAAAAGTTCCTTGTCCATATTTTGAATTTTTGGCTAAGTGGCCCTAATTTGATTATACTACAAAACATGCACTTTCCGAATGCATAATCTATTTTAATACATTCACTAAACGCTCTCACATATTCTCATTATGAGTTTTTCCAGAATATCTGAATGTAAGAATTACAATTAGAATGTATAATCAAAATTAGAATGTATAATCAACCAAAATAATCAGCACCGAACACCCCATATGATCCTGATTTTGGTGAGGCTCGAATGGATGATTAATTGCAACCGTTTGATCATCTTTGATGCAAAACCGGCCATTTTGTATTAGCTACATGAGATAATTAAGTTCTTAAATTATTTCTCAGGAATTCCCCATTGCCCATTAAAAATTGCAATTTGCACAATCAGGCAGCTATTTTTTAAAACCATTTATTTAGTGCCCACATCTTTCGTGTGCCAGTACATCAGCGTTGACATATTCTGCGATAATTTCAAATACCCACTGTTTTTATTAATGCCAATGGCAATTTACCTCCAAACTCAACTTTGTGCATTCTATTCTTTGTTAACAATATCTGTAGATGCAAAAAAATATCATTGTACATACTTAGAATTTCAATATCCATATTGACCAAAAATAAAATAAAATAAAATCAATATCCACCTAAATGCAGTGCCGTCTCAAGGCTTTCGAGGCCCCAGAACTCTTAAGATGGGCCCTTATGCATTTTTTCATAATAAAATCAAATAAGAAATAATCAAATCGAACAAATAATACTCATGTAATTGCGCCTTATTATTTTAAAGTCCGAACTAAAGATATGCATCTCTCTTTAAAATTGCATTTTTCCAAGTTGATAAAGTGTTGTTAAATACAATCCCCAAGCAAAGAAATTCTAAACTGCAGTCCAGAGAACGTCCTTTTTATTTTTTTAGGCCAACCGAATGAATATTCTTTATTTATTTCTATCCCACATCGGCTGCGAAAGATGAATCTTAACTGCTATAAATATGCATTTGGTTCAAAGGATGAATCTATACTGAAGTTGGTTTTTACACTTTGCTGGGCCTACAATCAAGGGTGGATATTTATAAATTTCGAACCTAACATATATGGGCACTACCAAAATCAGGGGTTCTTAATTGGGCTTAAAATAGGGAATCAAATCCTCCGTTTCAAAAATTCTCTATTGCTCTGTTCCGATGCATTTCCGGCCATTGGATCACATGAAAATTTTAAAACAAAAAGCACAACACACATAATCTAACGACCCAAAATAATTCGGCACAGAGGAACACCATTTCAGTAAATAGGGCTCAAACGTTAAAATAGGGCCCCGAAAGTCGCCGGTTCCTTGGCTTACCTCATGAGCCGGCTCTACCTAGATAGAATAAAAAATTCAATACCCACCTTGATGGAATGTTTGTTCCATGTGGTGATGTAATCCCGTCCTTAGAGGATCACTAGTGGTATACTCAAATATGAATACTCAAATTTTGCCACATCACATTTTGAGTATTCATTTAATGGGTTTATAAGTTTGAGTATCTACCTTTCTACAATGGTTCATTTGTGTCCATAATCAAAATAAGTATTACTCACTCTATTTTTATTCATAAAATCGGCACAACTTTAAATTTGTACATATACTTTTTATAAGATTAGTACAATTAAAAGATATTCACAATATCTTTAAAATGAGATCAATCTTGAACATATTTTGGTAAAGATTAAAAATTGATAATTTCAATTTTTTGAGAGAGTGCAAAAAATTGAGTTTTGAATTAAGTATTTGAAAAATGGAGCGAGAATGTTGTTACTTTTGATAGGGTGTGGTCCCCAAAATTTGGTTATTGAGTTTTTGTTATTGAGAAATGTTGTTAACTTTGAGTATCCAAATACCAAAAGTTGAGTATTTGGAAAAAATATTGTTAACTTTGAGTATTTATCCAAATGCCATTGTGAGTCTCTTTTGTGTATCAAAATACTCATTTTTGAGTATTTTTGTTTTTGAGTATACCACTAATGATGCTCTTAATCCTATTGGTCTTTATATTTACAATTTTCAATGATGCATAAATTTCTATTTTTTTTTCCGATAAAAAAAATCCAGTGAACCAATCCAATATCCATGACTAATTCGGATTTTGCTCCCTTTTAAAATAGTGGTAAAATATCCATGACTAATTCGGATTTTGCTCCCTTTTAAAATAGTAATTGTTGGTATATTCGTGCTCTTTGTTAGTACATTATTCTCCCTGAACATATCTTTCACCATATTTTGGTATGTATATATTTTTAATATTCGGTCTTTGCTCTTCAAGAAATTCAAAAAATTTCACACCAAAAAAGCGGTTTCTGTATCTCAGATTGTAGCGGATCAAAAAAAAAAAAAAATTCAGATTGTACAGTTAAAATTAAAAAAATCTCAACGTTTATATACGCGTTAGGAAACATCGATTTTTGAAAAAAGCATTTTATGGGTTCGTGAGAAATCCTGGAAAAAATCCACCAAGAAAATATGTCTATTCCTGTTGAACACAATAAAACACTACCTAAATGAATAATTGAAGAAACACGAATTCTGAGAGGCTAATAGTTGAAGTTACACATTCAACGATTCTCGTGTGTAATTCAACCGTTGTGACTTTTTATCCCAATTAGCATACCATTGAATTGTATTTCGCGCAATCGGCAACCAAAGCCTCTTCAATCTTTCTTCCTTGGCAGCATTTTCCGGAGCTGTGGATTCCCCACCACTATTATTCTCCATGAATCTCGAATGAAGAGGTATCTCTGACATCGATCTCTTCTCGTTCGGACGAAAATTCCTCGTTGGATTCGAAGTATTAGCACCACTTGATAACGGGTGCGAATCATTCTGGTTAAATTTACCAACATTGGTTTCAAAATCCCTTTCCCCCTGCATCTCCTCCTTCTTAATCTTCGAGATTCGACCCTCTTCAGTCGCCCATGTATTCGAGTTTTCGGGTGTTGGTGAATCCAAAGGAGGAAACCTATTGCTCGAGACATCCCCAAGCATTTCTGAATTCAAAAACAGAAGGTCAGAGGAACTAAGATTGCTCCACCTACTCTTCAGCACAGCATTAGACATAATAATCTTGTGATTGAATTTATGCAAAAACTTATCTTCTTTTGCAACACCCTTTTCGAATATCCTAAAACTGCTTCTGATGCTAAACCTCGAAGACCCATGTCGATTATCCTCCCTCTGAACAAAGAGCTCCACGTTCGAGTCCTGTCTCTCCTCCGACTGGCTCGATAAAAACCTCAAGCTATTCGTGTACGTTAGATCCTCAACGCTGATTCTCTGCCTACAGAGAGGACAACTGGAGTGGTTTTCAAGCCACTGATCAACACAATCGACGTGAAACGCGTGTCTGCACTTTGGCAGTAACCGAAGGATCTCAATGTCTTCGAATTTCGAGAGACAAACCGCGCATTCCAGCCCTCCCCTTAAACCTTTAAGGGCAGAGAACTTAAAAAA
Organism: Gaultheria prostrata; assembly: GCA_036023075.1. Classification (NCBI taxonomy): domain Eukaryota; kingdom Viridiplantae; phylum Streptophyta; class Magnoliopsida; order Ericales; family Ericaceae; genus Gaultheria; species Gaultheria prostrata. Next base: position 77,079 of record JAXBDA010000124.1, on the reverse strand, counting down.
CGGAAGCGATTCGATCACTGTTTTATCAATCCCCGAAGTTCGTATCGATCCTATTAGCCCGTCTTGATTTTGTTGTTGGTTGTCGTTGACAGCACCGGTCCTGTTGCAGCAGTTTGTGTACATAGCTAGAATTATGGTTAGTATGGACGCTATAACAAACATTGCAATTAGTACTGCAAGGATTGATTGGACATAGCTGAAATTGTTTGTTGAAGGCGTGCCGTTTTGGTCCAAGGGTGATTGTGCTTCAACATGGCAGAAACTAGAAAGAAGTAGAAAAAGGAGAATCAATTGATTCATGGGGAAACTTGAGGGTTGAGAATTTGTTTTTTATGGTGCAATTGGAAAGTGTGAGTAAAGATGTGAGAGACAGGGTCGTTTAGGGAGATTATACATAGAAGAGGGGCAAATATAGTGTGATATTATTGGTTTGAATTTTTAAATATGTGCCTCCCCCAAATGGGTATCCTTCGATTGTTCTAAGATTGTTCCTGACAGAACCAAGGGGTTGTAGCCTAGCGGTTATCTCCTGATTCTCCCACAAGCGAGACTAGGGTTCGAGCCTCGGAAGAGGCGTTTGGGGTTTAGGGCTATAGATAGCTTCTAGACCCTCTCTGGACTAACTCACTAACTCCTTGTCTATCGAATGGCAAAAAGAAAAAGAAGGTTTGTTCCTGACAGTAGTCTTGTGACTCTCTCTCTTCTCTCCCTCTCCAAGAAATACACAAGCCATAACGTGAAGAAGAAAAATTGGTGTTCGGTTTGTGTTTTAATTTGGAGAAATTGTTTAGATTTCCTTTGGCTTTAAAATTGGTGTTTGATTTGCGTTTCAATTTGGGGATCAATTTCTATTGGGTTGATATCTAGAACTGGGCAAACTGGAGAGAGAGGGGGTAGAGGAGTAAATAAACAAAAAGGGTTTTCTCGTATAATTCATGGATGAGGTTTCATCACTTGACGGAAGGGTTCTAATTGGTTAACGTTCATGGATGAGGGGGTACTTTTGGACTATTTTAAAGTTGAGGGGATGTCTGTGGAGAGCGTGAATAAATGAGTGGGTCTCCATGGAATTTAATTATTTTTTTTTTTTGTCATTCGATATAACATCAGTGGAGGGTTAGCGGGGGAGTTAGAGAGTTAGTCCAGAGGGTGTCTAGAAGCTATCCATTGCCCTAAACCTGAAACGTCTCTGCCGAGGCTCGAAACCATGGTCTCGCTTGTGGGAGACCAGCGAGACTAGCTAGAGGCCAGGGCACACGCAATGCGTGTACACGTCGAGCTTTGACAAAATGTATGCACAAATGTTTCTGACTTTTTGTTCGCTTGTATGTGCATCACATTATCTTTTTCATGGCAAGAAACATTATACCGTGACCAACAAAAAACTGTGTAATTAAATATCACATCAAATAAACTATTTATACGTTTCCATATTTATGCACTGTATTTCACGATTGCACATAATTTATGAGAACAATATGTTTTGCAGGATTTATGAAACAATTTACCGAATCAAGAGAAGGAAGTATAGTACATGTTGGCACACTCATTTTCCCACTTTATACAACTTTTTGCCATTTCCCAATTTTTGTCACTAAAACACAATACAATGTGAAAAAAACAAAAACAAAAAAGAGAGCAAAATTTTTTGGCAAAAGGGGAATCAAGAGAATCAAGAGAAAAACATCACGTTTTGAACATCACGTCTTGACCACAACATTCCTATATTACACACAATCTTCCATATATATTTTTCCCAACATGCAATTATTGTCGAGAAGTGAAACGAAGATGGCAGTAAAGACGACGACGAAGAACTTGGAACGGATGATGCGAGAGGGAGTTAGCAAGGTTCTGACATCTGCACTAAAAAGATAGTGAGTATCACACATGTAAACTATAAGAATTAAAAAATAAAAATAAAAAGCGAAAAAGAAATTAAAAAAAATTTAGAAAGCAAGGCTTTTGGGTGCTTTACTCTTAATCTTTTTCAACCAAAATTGATCGTTGCAGATAAAAGTGCAAGAAAGAAGGGTAATTTTGGGAATCAAAGCTCCTGCTTCAAGAAATCTATATCCACATCTGTATGCATATACAACCACCCCCTTGAATTGGATCATTCTACAAATCACCCACAATCTCTCTGTGAATTGTCTCTCTGCTTTCTGATTCCCCAATCACCCAAAAACAAACCCAGAACGAAAAAGGCCAGCCATGTTCGACAAATCGGTGGCGATAGAAATACTTGTGGGTTTTGATTTTTGGAAGTTTTGGGACTGTGATGCGGATATCTTTAATATTTAGACAGGGAAGTGGGGAAGTGAATTTGTTTGAAAATTCTTATACATGGGATTTGTGGGAACGTGGATTTGTAGCAACTGAGGAGCCGTGGGTTTACCACTTTACTGGAACAGTTTTCTTGTGGCATGCATGCTTTGGTAGCACCTTTTTGAGGGTTAAAAGTGGAGAACATTTTTGTTACAGGGCTTCAAAAAAATGGAATACCAAACTGGTGCTCCCCCTTTATATATTAGATTAGATTAGAATAGATTGGAAAAAGACCAATTTCACACGAGACGAGTAAGGAAGTTAACCTATATATACTACTACTTTTAAAAGCATGAGGGTGTTTTCTACTTTTTTTTACCTTTCCAAAACTGCCCCTGTGAATTTAGATGAATCCCATTACTTCACCGGACAACCTACTCCAAGTAATCCCCCCCCCAACCCAACAAAGACAACCCCCTCATTGTTGTATTCTCCAAAACTAAAAGTAATGCCAGTTATAGTTTACTACTTACCTTTCCTCATTGTTGAATCCCATTGCGGTTAATCATTTACAAGACAGCTGGTGGTACAGATTACCTTTTCAATCATCTGGCGACAAATTAGACTCGGTCAAGACAAATTTACAATTTCAAAACCTCATAACAGTTGCCATTGCTTCCCTACGGCCGCCATTCCTAAGGGATGCAATTCTCTATCCTTTCAGTCACTCAACTACGATAATTGGAATCCTTCATTGGTTCCAAATCGGCTTGAACTCATTCTTTAGGAAATGGCTACAATACACCCCCATTAAAAGAGTGTACCATATGCACCTATTGTATGGTCTAAATTGTGCCGCCTCATTAGCAATCGTAATATTTTTTAGTGTTTCGTAACTTTTCAAAAATATGATTCGTAATATTTTCTATGATTCGTAACATTTTGGTGTGTTTCGTAACTTTTATAAAAAATAATCGTAACTTTCATAAAAAAATCACAACTTTTATAGGGGTGTGTATCATACACAACCAAATAAGGGGTGTGTATTGTAGCATTTTCCCATTCTTTTATGGTTTGTTCAAATGCATCTGTGTGTGTGTGTATGATATCATGGACGTAACAAATATTCAAGAAAGGAGATGATAGCATAGACAACGAAGACATCTCTTTCCCACGCAGGTCGCTAGGTCGGTTATCACTCTTCCTCTTTGATATTAAATCAATACAGAAATAAATTGAAAAAATTATATTGGAGGATTGCATATTTTTTGTTTTGGGTGCGGAAACCTCGATATTTTGAAGCCATGTATCCAATGTAGTATATTTTAGAAAATAACGTGTTCATGTATTGTGGTGTGTGTCCCCTACCTATGGTTCTTTTATTAGACATGCAATAAAAGGAGCTGGATGGAAGTACAATTTTGTGGGTTCCCCTAAAGTAGATGCAGAGCTTTGCATTGCTCCACCCTTAGAGCATCACCATCAGCCGACTCAAACGCAGCCAAAAGCTTAAGTAGCAAGTGAGAGAGGAAAAATTGAGCAAAAACTGCTCAAAATCAAAATCAGGCGACACAAATTAACTCAAAATTGTAGGGAATGAACAGTAACTTAACAAATTCGAGTACCCACTGTTCACTCACTTTCCTTTACTCTATTAATTTCTCATGCCAGCACAACCACAATACCAACTGATTTTCAACGGAAACGGCCGGATGTTTACCTGATACTCGCCGGAAAAGTGGTCGGAAATCGCACAGTGGCAGAAATCTAGTTCTGAGATGGGTTTGATCTCACCTTGGCCGGAAATCACACAACCATGGCCGGAAATCGCACACCCATGCCGGAAAATCACACCCCCATGGCTGAAAACATGAATCAACTGTGTGGGTATTCACCGAGTGGATCTTGATCGAGAGAGGCGGTGGGGTGATCGGAGAGAGAGAGAGAGAGAGAGGCGGTGGGATGGGGTGATCGGAGATGGAGGCTGAGAGAGAAGATGAAAGGGGAAATGGATAGACACAGAGATAGGAGTGATTGATACGCAAGAGAGAGAGACAGAAAAAGTTTCTGGCACTATTGGGAAAATTATCCGGTGTGGTTGCACTAGTGGATTATTGAATAGAAAAATAGGGGTAAAGTTAGAATAGAGAGTCTGATTTTGTAAGTTTTTCAAAAAGTGACTTGTTAAATTATAAAAGGTGTTTTTGAGGTTAAATTTGGTGTAAAATTTGAGTAGGCTGATAAGGATGCTCTTAGATCATTATTCTATATCATTTTCAGCCAGCAATTTCTAATGCCTGTAGGCCTGTACATATTGAAATTTTATGTTGCATTCAAGATAATTTATTTTGCAATGCATCCCAGGGTAACATTCATCACAAAAATTCACCATGAAATGAACCGTAATGGCACCCCCTAATATGGGGAACCTTAGCTTATCGTGTGAACATATATTGTAATATAGCAAAAGCCGTAATTCTTTTTTTTTTTTCCAATCGGTAAGAAAGTTTTATTCAAACTTCCATCACAAAAGAACAATCGAGAGACAATTCCCTACTAATCAAGTTTGGAACATTCTCCTGCTAGATTAAAAGCCCGTTCAAAGATAGGACAAACTTGGCTATTGCATTAGCCACCCTATTACAAAAACGAGGAACAAAACTAAAAGAACAAGAAAGAAAATTATTAGCTAACAGTAGCATATCTTTGATGATAACATCCAAGCATGCCTTGACATTTGATTGACCTAGAAGCATCCTGATCACCGTTCGAGCATCCCCTTCCACCACATAATTCCTATCCCGAGAGCAAACTTCAAAACCCAAAGCGAATCAAATACCTTCATCCTCAACCACCGTAATTGAACAAGCTAGATTTTGAAATCGAAATAGGCCCACTAATTCTTGAAGGAAGAATTAACTTACGACCAGTTTTTCAAGCGAGTCCATATCTACCGGTCTTTATCCCATTTCTTAATTCGGGTACACATTGGAAGCAGGTTGAGGAGGCGATCAGTGAAACCCGGGCCTCTTTGTTAATAAGCTTCATTTCTTGGTGCGACACCAGAGCCTAGTACGTAGAGCATTATGCAAACAAAAAAAAAACCAAAATGATTGAAGCTAGATTGATCACCCCTTCATGCTAGAAATTACAATATACATATAGAAGATTAAACACTTATACCTAATATTAGATTTGGCTGGAAAAGTGAAGAGAGAGAGCGCCTTATTTCAGGGGAGTTTGGTTTATTTTGTGACATGAGAATCAGCAGGTAAGATTTATATATAGTTGTGCATGACTCCGAGAGAGAGAGAGAGAGAGAGAGAGAGAGATCTGGAATTCGTTTCCCTCTATGTCCGGAAAATTATGTAGCAGATCACCTCTAAACCCTATCTTTGTTTGGAGATCGTTTCAACCTCAATTTTGTAATTCACGATCGGTCTCAAAACATTGATCTATATTTTTAATTGCGTAAATTTAAGAAGTATTTTCGTAAAACAAATTCAAAAACTTATTATGGGACATTGATGAACGGACAATCAAATTAAATTTGATAAATTACTAAATGAAAACTTTATGTTTAAGATCATATTCACCTTTGTGGGCACCCGTGACTACCGCAAAGAACTTTGAAATTATTAGAACACGCGTTCGTTAGAGTTTCCAATAAATTTTAAGGTTAACCAAGCAACCGAATTTAATGTATAATTATTCGAGACAAGTGGTCCGTCATTCGTAGAGATAATCTTTGCTTTGGGAGCTACGTTATGGGATGGAAAGGTGTTAGGCACCTGTTTCTCCCAAAAACGTCTAAGGAAACTGTGATTGCCTGAGCGATTTGTGTAACGGGCGCCAAGACTGTGCGGTACAGTTTGAGTTGTTATGAAGGCCTGCGTTCCTTTTCTACCTTCATAACGTAGCAATTATGTGTGACCCAAAGGGCAGAGCCACAAGATGGTTTGATGGTGCCTTATCGTAAAGGACATTAAAAATTTCCCCACGGTTTGGAAAATAGGTAGGCAACAAAATAAATGAAATCCAATCTTTATTAATGGAAATTAAAAAAGTTGTGGCACTAGAAAATGTAAAATAAAATATAGGCAGTCTTGAATCTTGTGGAAAAATGATAGCTAGGCTGAGCTTATAGGTTCTCGTATATTTAAATGCCTACGGTGCAAGCACATATCCGCAAAGGTGGTGATAAGTTTGCAAATGTCATCAAACTCCTCTTATTTGTGATCTCTCGAGCTCTCATGTGACACGGACACAAATTAACAAATTGAAGGCTGAGATTGCGCTTTCATTAAAAAAGACTCAAAACGACATCGTTTTGATTTCAAAGGAAAAAAAAATTAAACAAATAGTAAATCAAAATACAATAGTAATTCACAGCATTAGATTATCTCAAAATAATTAAAATTTACACATTAAGTCAAAAATTTAAACTTAGCTGTAATAAGTATGGATCCCATAAAAATAAATGAAAACGGATCAAGTACATTACATTGAATTAGCTACATCATATTCCTATAAGAAAAAATACGTAAATAATAAAAGGATAAATCTAAAAATAAAATAGTTAGAGAAAATGAAGGACAAAATACTAGTCCATCCTAACCCAAGTAAAATACTTGCTCCGCTCTGAAGACAGGACCTGAGGGGCCCTCTGAGGCTCGGTTGCGGTATAGGCATGACCGAACAGGTTACAACCTAGCCCAAACGGGAGACAGACTGACGCCTGATCGTTGGCCCAGGGTGCCTATAAATATGAGACATTCCCTTCACAATTTGCAGAGGTGATTTGACAGAGTGTGTCATCCTGAGAGAGAAAATAGGGTAATTACTAATTTTAGAAAGGAGAACATTCTCACTAGTGATATCATTCTATTCTCTAGGTCATTTGGGTACTTCATGGATTAGTCCGAGAGCTACACTACCTTGGTCTTTTTTATACACCTGCTCTATTCTTCACCCTTCTTCTAGATCACTTTATTCCTTTCGTTTTAGCCATTGATTAATTTTTACCTCTCCAGCTCATCATACTCAAACACAAACTTCACTTACACTAACCATGGCAAATGAAAGAGATTGGGGAACATAAACACCTTGAGGATTCCAATGTATTGCGTCCCACGTCTGAACGAGCTTGCCGGCGGATCACTGTCGTCCCATTCTTGAGTGAGCTGGAGTCCAACCATTTTATCCACTGGACTAGCTAGAAGCTATTGCTTCGGGTTGAAGCAGTTAGACAAAAGAAAAGGACTGGGAAACACGATAGCATAGGAAACAGGGGAACCCCTACTAGTAAAGGAATACGGAAGTGCGTTTCTTGCACACCAACTGAAAAAACACTTTCCCTTTTTAATAAAAAGAAGGTAAGCTTCATAGCTCGAATCTAATAAGGGGGCTTTGATGCCCTTCGTATAGGTTGAGTTGCTGGATACGGGATCCTCGAGTGGTGGATGGGAAAATCCTAAACCAACCCTGTAGTACGTCATCGAAAAATCAAATCAGCAGAATGATAGTATTACATTCCATATAGCAAAATAATGTTGAATATGATCATATTGTCCCTTGATTGGCTATTTTTTCTTCAGTTTAACAAGCTTTGGTACTACTTTTTTTTTTTTAAATTCGATGAGAGCTCTTGTTTCAACACAGGATAAGGGTAATCCTACCATTTTTCCCCTTTCTTTTTTCTTTGAGGTCAAAACAATGTCATTTGAAAGTGTAATCTCAACCATTGGTTTGGTAAAGGATCGAGGTGTCAAATCAAAGGATCACATGAGAGGATTTGGACTCGCAACGAATAAGCTTCCAGGGGTTCGACCTCAAATCTAGAGAATACTACAATAGAGCCTTGTAACGCTGAACAATCTTTCCCACCTGCTAATTATGCTACCAGACTTATAAATACCATATATATACCAAAACGGCCCCTATTTTTGGCCCAAAAATTAGGGGCCGTAGGCAGTGGCGGCCTGTACCTAGGGCTGGCCCCGATAAAACCAAGACATGGACAATGTATGAAAAACACATGATTAGAGAGCGCAATGAGAAAAAATACAGTCATGACTTTCACTTGGATCCCTAGACAACTGAGATTGGTTGATATGGTTTTATTTTTTTGGAACTTTATTTAATTATCCTTGAACAAAAGTACAAAGATAAATGGAGCAAGGGCACACCGGCATAAAATACCAACTAAAGAGAAACACCAAAATGGGCCAAGCCCAACCCAAAACACACCAAAACCCAAGAGCCACCTAAACCAAATCCAATAGAGCCCAAAACAAACCCAACCCTAAACCAATGACCACCAAGAGCCACCGTATCACGCCATCGATTCTAAAATGATACCTTTCCGTAAACAAATTTTTCAATAATTCCTTATATGAATATCCGTACACCACGAACCACATCATATCATAAAGCCAAGGTTCTTTCCAAAAGTAAGTTTGACAAGTTAGTAGTTAGTAGTTACAACCCGATAATCCCCATAAGTTCTAATGAAAAGAGAGTAACTATGTTAAGTTAGTTACATTCATCCAAAGTCAAAAGAAATATAAATTCAGTTACATTTCCATCTTCAAGATACGAGGTCTATAAAAGATGACCACATAAGTCTTCAATATATGTTTTTGAAAGATGTCATGCGATGCACTCTAAGCTATACACCTTGATTTGTACCAGCACAATTCAATGGTTGAGCACACACTAGCCCAGTTGGAAAATTTCAAACTATCTCTTTATGCATATGAGATAATATATTTGTGCAAAGAAATGGTTGTTTAACAAATGATGACATTCATTAAAGGTATGAACAAAGGGACAATGCATCTCTTAGTAGATTATTAAAGAAACTCACACAAAAACATAATTTCCAGCAATGTCAATTATTCATTACCGAAACACTTCATTAATTTAAGCTTTCTTGTAGTCTCACTCCATCAAAAGTAGTTGTAATCCGAGCATTTGGGACCTCGTATCCCCCACTGAGTGTTTGGGGTCCTCGTAACCCCTGCCGAGCATTTGGTTCTCGTAACCCTTCCTTAACGACTCATCGAAAGGTGGACCTAGCACTTCTTTTATTTCCAATTTCCTTAACACACTAACAACTCATTTCATCAGTTAACCCTTCACCAACAACAATTCCTCGCATCACGATACAAACATATATGTATCAAACATATGTATCATTCCAACCTCATGAACATGGCAATCAAAGATGGGAATTGACAAAACTCTCTAGGTGGCATCGGTCAACGAAAACATGAGTACCGGTACCTCCTAGGCTTTTTTCAGACCAAACACGGCGATCAAACACCAAGAGGTACACTAGATCACCATAACCGTCATTCTCATTTCGCCAACTAACCCATCCACAAGTCGGATTATCAAAAGCTCAGCATAACTAGTTTACCAAATTGCTCAGTCAAGAGTGTAATCAACACGATAGTGAAGAGATGCAAAAAATAGGAAGATTTAACTCCTAAACAACACATAAACATGTAGAGAGATGAGAGAAATCCCTACCAAAAGGGGTTTCAGAAAAATGCTAAGTACTCCCAGCTAGTTGAAGCTCCAATTCTCCAAGAACAACCTCCTTCTGAGCTTTACAACACGATCTAGAGTCTAGATTTATCTCAAATAAAGGTTAAGAATGAGGATTAACTTGTATTTGAATAGAGAGAAAATAGGACCCAAAAACGTGGTGCTTACCTCCTTGAGTGAGAACTTGAAATCTAAGTGATTTTGATGTGTGGGAGGTTTAGATCTTGAAGAATCAAGGTGGATTGAGGTAGAACTCAAGGGTTTGGAGTGAGATTTGAAGAGAGAAGCAAGAGAAACGAGTTTAGGGTTAGTTTCGTGGCTTTGGGTGAAAAATGAGTAAAGGGGTTCTATTTATAGAGGGCTGATCCGCGACCAATTTTTTCTGAAATCTATATGTGGGTGCCGGTTTATACGTTTCCTTAGAACCGGTTCAAGATGCTACTGACTTAAAGGTACCGATTCAAGGGAAAAGCTTGAATCGGTTCAGCCAGGGTAAAGTTCTAAATTTTTTCTTCCATCAAGTTCGACCTCCGAATGCAACCAACACAACCCGGCACCCCTAAACCATCTCACAACAACAAAACACACCCCAACCATCCACTAGACTTCCGATACACTAAGATATATACATATCCACATCCACACACACCCACCAAACAATACGCCACCCAACTTTATGTAAACACTTTGCATTTAACATAACACAAGAGAAATGAAATGAGAAATGATTTTCACACCCTTTTTATCCCAAACACTCCATTTTTATCTTTATTCACCTTGAAATTACCAAATTACCATACCTCATGAGTCACTTTTTCCATATGAAGGGCAATTTGGTACGTTTCAAGTAAATAAAGAAAAAAAGAGTGTTTGAGTATAAAAGGGGATGTGAAAATCATTTCCCAATGGAATTTAAATTTACAAGTCTCTACACGCCGCCCCCAGAACCTCGCCAGGCCGACCACCAACCGAACGACAGACACCAACTCCAGTCGTCACACCTCCATGGTCGAAGCCAAAACCGAAGCATCAGCCAATCAACCGCTGCCAATCGAAAGGTCAAAACATGCAAGATATGTCCTGAAAGAGCCGCCGTCGATAAGTGAATCAAAGACCTGAAGAAAGACCCTAGGCGCCAAGCGCAAAGTAAAACCCCAGATTCATCCCCAACAAAGCAAAACGCCTGGAAATCCAAGAACGTCGCCACCGCTGTCTCCCGAGGAACAAACCGCAGCCATCTGAAGGCAAAACAGAACCCCACCAGTCGCTGCACCTCAAAAAGAGCACCAGCTGATCCAAACTGCAATACCAACAACCGTACGAACACCACAAGACTCCTCTACCAGGCGCTTCGCCTTCACTAGCCGTTAGGCGAAGAACTGCAATCAGCCAACAATGTTACCGGCGTGAAAAGCAGCAAGAATCGACAAGCCGTTAAACACAAAATAAAAGGATTGCTAATACCATAAGATTGTGGATCCCACAAAATCACTAGATTACCCATCCCAAGGGAGTTGGGTATTGGCAACCCTGAAATTCCTTAATTGATTCACGGAATTAAATAATCTTAAACAATGAAAAAATTCAATCGCACAAACAAGAAAAATAAACAATCACAGGCAACACAAAGATTTATGCGGAAAAATTCTAAATGGGAAAAAACCACGGGAAGGAGTTATGCACTAAAATCATTGTGTGAATACAAGAGATCTTATTCAATGTTTGAGTATCCTCACCACGAAGCCTAAGACCTACTTGCCGAATTCACATTAATCATACCCTTGCATGATTGCCGAATCCATAATCGTCAAGCCTTCCAACCGATTGCCTTCTGTACTCTGAGAAAGAACTTTACTCTGAGAATTATCTAGTAAATTCCCAAGAATTATCTCGTAAATTTTTTGTTATGGTATTAAAGGTTTATATAGTGGGCTTTCCCTAAACAAAGGAAAGGATATTAGGACATCTCTAGTGCACTACCTAAAAGAGTACCCCAAAGTGCCCTACCTAGCTAACTAAGAAAAATTCAAAAAATGCTCTCTAGTGCACAAAAATTGACTCCCTAAAATCCTAGGTTGCACCCCTCACTCCCTAAAGTGCCCCAAGTCACTACCTAAATTTGGGGGAGGACTTAAGGAGAGAGATAGAGAGAAGGGATGAAGATTTTATGCGACCAAAGGCATTAAAGTGGGTCCCACTCTAAAAGATAATGAATATTATATGTAGCCTATTAAAATGCATTCCTTCTAAGCTAGCTAACTAAGTTCTTAGCACATAAAATAGGGCCCCACATGTGCTTAGGTGTACACTTTAGTAAATTATTTTTAGGTAGTGCACTAGAGATGCTCTTAGTGCTAAACATACTCCTAACACCACTTACACTTGGTGAGACTTTAATTTCGGTCCCGACATAGGTGTGATAGGGTAGGGGCAATATTTCCTGATTGAGGTGGCGGGATAGCATAATATCTGCCCTTCCATTTCATGAACCAAAAAAATTTACTTCCGATTGCCCACTTAAAATTCAAGTGCATTATACAGGTTATTACTAGTTATTTAGTCAATTTGATGCAGGACAAGATCTTAATAGTTTCCGTCTTTGGTTTATTTTGGAAACGTTATTTTGTTTAGGAATTATATTATTCGGTATTATTTGTGCTGCTTGTTTGGCACTTTCCCTAGTTTTGGTATTCGGTATTATTTGTGCTGCTTGTTTGGCACTTTCCTAGTCTAGTTTTCGTTAGATTTAATTTTATTTCCTGTTAGCTAATAGTCTAGGTTTCCAAGTATTGCTTTGCTTGGTCTCCACTCAAAATAATTTCCTTTTTCATTAGGACTTCTACTAGTATAAATAAGTGTGTAAGCCTATGGCATTATTCATTTCAATTATCAATAAAATTTATAGAGTTTATCTCTTTCTCTTGTGGATTCAAGAACATCTCGTGGATTCGAGAATCTATTTCGTTTGAACCAGTACGCTAACTAGTCTCTCGTGAATTCCGCTCCGTCAAGTGGCATAAGAGCAAGAACGTTTCTGGCTCGATGGCACCTAACAAAGTTGAAGACACAACCTTTGACGTTGCTCAAGGGCTTAGACACAACCTTTGACGTTGCTCAAGGGCTTATTGATCCAAGGGCAGTGGTAGAAGAACAACAAATGCAGTTTCGCGAACAACAAATGCAATTTCGCGAACAACAGATGGAGTTTCGCGACTTTCAAATAGAAATCCGTGAAAACATTGCGGCAACTGTCTCTCCACCTCGACAAAGGAACATGAAGGGTTGAAGAAGATCGCACGGTGGTAGTTGCCCAAAGTCGTCCTCTTAACCAGGTTCGGGAACGCGCAGTGGGATATGCCCAACGCCAGCCTGGTAACCAAATTGTAATTGGGAGACGCCCAGCTAATCATGTGGATAGTGAAGAAAAATCAGAAGTAGAAGCAAAAGAATTACCAACAATTTCCAGTTTTAATGCGTATTGTCATCCTGAGAATTTTATTTATTGGTTTCATAAAGTTGACAAATTCTTTGCATTCTACACGGGTAATCCGGAAGAGAAGGAGGTCAAATATGTGGCACATAAATTACATGGTTATGCTTCCAGATGGTGGGAGCAATTGCAAGCCAACCGAAGACGAGAATTTAAGCAACCCATCAGGAGATGGCACAAGATGAGACAATTGATGAGCATTAAATTTCTTCAGACAAATCATGGACAAATGTTGTATTAAGAGTATCGAAGAAGCTTGAGTCAAAACATTCCTTTCAAGGTACTTCTGATTTCCAATATTTTTCACATGAAGAAAAAAGTTATTTGTGGAATGGACCAAAAGATTTATTGAGCTCATGCCGACAAATTTCTGAAAGTCAACAAACCATTCCATATTTTTCAAGCTCAGATATTTCAATTCTTGATAATAAGAATGGATATGAGACTAAAAAACAAGGAGATCGGGTTGAACATGATTTCGAAGAAGAAGTTGGAAGTGAAGAAGAAAGTTCAAGTACCCCATTGCTAGAAAGACAACTTGATCCATGTGGAGGTGCAACTGAAGGGGAAGTTGGAGATGCGGATGAAGATATTGCGGAAACTGACCTAATATTAGAATCAAAGGAAGAGAACAGTCATGAATTGGGACCCATAATTTCTCAACACTATGATGTATTCTCCAATGTTGAGCCTTGTGAACCCCTCAAAGATATGATTGGTCTTGATGGTGAATTCGGTATAAATACTCTTAATGCTACAACATTTGTACGTGATGTACCAATCAATCCTCTAATGAATCAAAATCAAGAAAACCTGTAACTTCAGCATAAAGTTCAAATTGTTGATTTTGTTGGAGTGGAGAAGTTTGAGTTCATACGTAGTTTTCATATTGTGGATCTTGTCAATGAGATGATGAATGCAGAGAAGAGATCATTGCAAGCATCCATTTCAAGGAGTAATTTTTGTAAGGAAATCAAGGGGTTGAAGTATTCCAAGTATTTATTTATCTGGCATGGAAGATGATAGATTCGTAACGAGAACTCGAGGAAGAGTTCTTTTGAAGAAAAGGAGATTGATGCAGGACAAAATCTTAAGAGTTTCCGTCTTTGGGAACGTTATTTTGTTTAGGAATTATATTATTCGGTATTATTTGTGCTGCTTGTTTGACACTTTCCTAGTTTAGTTTTGGTTAGATTTAATTTTATTTCCTTTTAGCTAATAGTCTAGGTTTCCAAGTATTGCTTTGCTTGGTCTCCACTCAAAGTAATTTCCATTTTCATTAGGACTTCTACAAGTATAAATAAGTGTGTAAGCTTATGGCATTATTCATTTCAATTATCAATAAAATTTATAGAGTTTATCTCTTTCTCTTGTGGATTCAAGAACAACTTATGGATTCGAGAACTTATCTCGTTTGGACTAGTACGCTAACTAGTCTCTCGTGAATTCCACTGCGTCACAATTAAATGTTTAGATATTTAAACCTTGAAATGTTAAAATCTCGTTGTTCATACGGCTCCCTCGTACATAGAATCCTAATTCCGTCCCAGCCACCATCTCATAATACGAACCCAAACATTCCAAGAAAACCTGCAATGGAGTAAGTGAGTAGGGGTTTTTGTATCCTCTGTACATAATGGACATCCCTGCACACCTTGAAGGACCTAACAACTCGTCATGGGATAGATGCAGTTTTCGTGGAATTTAAGAAACTTGCCCCCTGCATGATATATCTTCTTGCTCTAAAACTTTTGCAAAAATTACATCTTGCCCCAAGTAAGTCTCTGTCTCTCATTCCTACCCAGGCCCAGCAATTTTGTTTCCATTTTTTCTAATTTTTTTTAGATTAGTATTATTTGCAATTGGATTCATCATTCATCTCGACTACAGGAGTCCAAAAAGAAAAATTACAATGAAAAGCAAAAAAAAAAAAAAAAACTAAAGATACAAAAATTTGAAAGAATTGGTATTTATCTTTAATGTCATCTTGAACTTTTCAACTTTGGTTGACATTTTTTATGGTTTTCCGATCTGATTTCTCTCGTCGAAACAAATAATCAATGCATAATTATGATGAAAAGATAAAACACAAATTATGAAAAGTTAATAGTACCCGAAAAAAAAAACCACATTTGTTTAGAAAGTATAGGTATGATTAGATATCTACTTAATAACTACTTTTTGTTTAGCATATCTCAGTGTATTTTTTTTATTTAATCAGATATGAACATATATGTTTCGGGTAGATATCTACTTATCTCCTTTTTCTTTAGCAATTCAGTGTTCTTTTGTTAGATAATCGTGTGCGAAAAAAAAAAATTATATGCTATAGATGATTGACTCATTGACCGCACTGCCAATAAATTCTGGCTCCTCCCTGCACACCTTCCTCACCAATGATGCCTCTACTTGTCAATATTAGTCTAGCCGCAATCCTATCTTGAGTTGCCATCCAAACAAATACATTTACCTTTGGGGTGCTAAATTATTCCAAATTCCATGAAGCCTGTTGTTGAGACTATATCTGATATCCTCCCATTTATGACATGCAGACCCAGCAGTGAACTTATGATTAGGGGTGGAAATTCCCAATATGACACGAGAATCCGATCCGAATATGATACCAAATAAACGGGTTAGGGTCAACTATTTCTGACCTGAAACACGAATATGACACGACATGATAATACGAAAACTTAAATAGATTGGGTTCGGATTGAGAGAATTTTGACACGAACAGAAGATGACATGACACGAACACGACACAAAGCCCACCCCTACCCTACATATGATCGCTTTCCCTATTCTACTGATAGTCTTAGTACGTCTCTGTAGGTCAAATTTCTTGTAGTGTGGGGCAGTTTTTTGATTAGATGTGGTGTAACGAGAAGACCTTCAGATTTGATCCAGGAGGTTCTTTGGGCCAGTCAGAACAGGAAAGGGGACGGCTTTCACAATTCTGTCTATAAGGTTGCTTTTGCTGAGCTTTACGTTGTTGAAGACAATTTATGAGGTTTCAGGGCTGCCTGGGGAAGGTCGGTGCAAGGACTAAAGATTTTGGGACTTCTGTAAATCCCGCCCAGATGGTGGTGAATCCCGTCTGGACTCGGGTACAGGCGGAACACGCGTTTTGACGTGTTTTAAGTTTTTCTATGTATTAGCTTGCTTGGAAATATAAATACAAAGCTAGGGATTAGGGAAGCTCCCAGAACTTTTATTTGTAGTATTTCATTATAGTGAGCACCACGTAGAGTATAATTAAGAGATTTGCTTAACCTGGAAACACGTATTGCCTCTCTAGAAAATTTTCAGCGTCTGCCAAGAAACGTTAACTGTGTTTTTGGGGTAATTGTGTCTGTCCAGAGATCAATATTCTTGATCTCCTGGAGAAGGATACTGGCCCTCTGGTTAGTAGGTTAGCTTTTGTGGGTTATGTCTATGTGCCCTTGGTAGTTGGTCTGTTTTGGGGTGTTCGCACCTTGCCATATTGTCGATCTTGTATCTTTGTTTGGTTTAAAAAATTTAACTTATCCAGAAAAATACTCAAAAAAAGACTTCCTGCTCGTCACATGAGTAAGATAAACGTCCTATACATGTTGCTGATTTTTGTGAGGCTCTAATGGATGATTAATTGAAACAATTTGATCTTCTTTGATGCACAATTTGGCCAACGAGCTCTTAGCTCAACGGCATGGCCCAATGCCTTCCTTAGTAGTGGCCTGACTTCAAGTCCCCTTAGGACCGTGTGGTGGTATTAGATTAGGTTAGGGTAGAATAGATTTCTTGCTTGTACCAAAAAAACCGGCCATTTGTTGTTAGCTACATGAGATATTTCAGATTTTAAATTAATTTTAAGGAATTCCCAATTGCCCATTAAAAATTGCAATTTGCACAATCCGGCAGCTAATTTTGTAAGTATGTTTTCGTTGTCCATATCTTTCGTGTGCCCCAGTACATCAGCCTTTGACATTTTCTGTGATGATTTCAGATACCCACTTCTTTTAATAACGCTAATTCGCCGCCAAACTCTTCTTTGGCATTCCATTATTTGTCAACGATATCCACAGTACCAAAAAAATAAAATCTTTTGTTGTTACATCTGAATTTGTACCTAGATTGAATGTTATGTTGTGATGCCGTCATATCCATTATCCTAGTAGTCTTCATATTTACATTTTCAGATATTTGTGAATTCCACTTTTATTTTTGCAAATAAAAAAAAGTTAAGATATGCACGGAACCAATCCAATTCCCGCCAATTCGGTTTTGGTCCGTTTTGAAATACTAGTTGTTGTTATATCCGTGCTCTTTGTCGTTACGTGGTCGTTATATACGGTTTTTCAAATTATTAGAAACCCAAGTTCGTAATTTATCTCAATTAACATCTAGTTTTAATAAAAAAACATCTAGTTTTCAAGATGACCGGAAAGTTTTTTTTTGTTAAGACTTCAATGAAAAATTATTTTGGGAACACGAGGAATGAATGAATGACAACAACAACAATAACTGAAAAAAGCAATTTATACGGGGTTCATGAGAAATCCTACAAATAATCTAAGAAAACATATATCTGTTCATATTGAACACAATAACACTACGTATATGCTTAATTGCAAGAAATTCATACTCCAAACCATTAACAAACACAAATTTATAACTACATGTCTGCGTCAGTTTACGCGCATCTCGACTAATTCTGAAGTCATGAAGTTAATGACCGAGCAAACCTTCTAGTGGCCTCTATCTAGGAGGTTTCGAACTGAAATCCTAGGAGCCAGGGAGTAAACTCTTGAGTGACAGGTCTTTACCACCAAGCCAATCCCTTATGGTTCAAACGTCATTCAATGTTTTTTTCTTATAATTCAACCGCTGTGACTTTTTATCCCAATTAGCATACCATTGAACTGTTTTTCGCGCAATTGGCAACCAAAGCCTCTTCATTCTTTCCTCAGCGGCAGCATTCTCAGGAACAGAGGATTCCGTAACACCGTTATGCATCGGACTGAACTCGTTGAATCTAGAATGAATAGCTATCTCAGACATCGATCTCTTCTCATTTGCAACCAAATTTTTTGTTGGATTTGAAGTACTAGCACTACTTAATAACGGGTACGAATCATTCTGGTTAAATTTACCAACCTTTGTTTCAAAATCCCTTTTCCCTTCCATCTCTTCCTTAATCTTCGAGATTCCAGCCTCTTCAGTCACCCATGTATTCGAGTTTGCATGTGTGTTTGAATCCAAAGGAGGAAACCTATTGCTTGAGATATCACTAAGCATTTCTGAATTCAAAACGAGAAGGTCGGAGGAACTAAGATTGCTCCACCTACTCTTCAGCACAGCATTAGACATAATGATCCTGTGATTGAACTTATGGAACAACGTGTCATTTTCGTCGTCAAAATCACTACTTTCTCGGATTGGGAACTCATCTTCCTTTGCGACACTCTTCTCGGATTTCCTAGAACTGCTTCCCATGCTAAATCTTGAAGACTTGCGGTGACTCTCTTCCCTTTGAACAAAGAGCTCCACGTTCGAGTCCTGTCTCACCTCTGACTGGCTTGATAAAAACCTCAAACTATTCGAGTACGTTAAATCCTCGATGCTGACTCTTTCCCTACAAAGAGGACAACTGGAGTGGTTTTCTAGCCACTTATCGACACAATTGATGTGAAACGCGTGTTTGCACTTTGGCAATAACCGAAGAATCTCAATGTCTTGGAATTTGGAGAGACAAACCGCGCACTCCAGCCCTGCCCTCAACCCTCCAAGGGCAGAGAACTTAAAAAACGGAAGCGATTCTATCACTATTTTATCGATTCCTGAATATCTCGAAACCGGTCTCATAAACCCATCTGGAGTTTGTTGATTGCCATGTACAGCGTCTCTTCTGTTGCAGAACGTTGTGCACAGAACTAGAACTAAGGTTATAACAAAAATTATAATCACGACTGAAGCTACTACTGCAATGCTTGATTTGAGATTGTTTGTTGAAGGCGAGGATGGTTGTGCTTCAACATAGCAGAAAAAGGAAAGGAGAAGTAGAAAGAAGACAATCAATTGATTCATGGGGAAATTTGAGGGTTCGGAATTTGATTTTCTTTGGGGAATTCGGAATTTGTTTGCACTTGGAAAATGTGAATAAAGATGTGAGAGAAAGGGTTTTGGGAGATCATATATAGAATGGGGGCAAATATAGTTTGATATTAAGATTAATTAGATAATATCCTATTTTTTTAATTTTTTCTTTGATACCAGAAGTCTGAGCCAGCTTACCCGCACCTTGACTAATTATGGAGCCCTGGAGGTAATGACCGGGCATAACCCCCAATGGCCCAAAGAATTTGCTGGCAAGGGAAATCGAAGCAAACCCCTAAAGACGAAGCAAGACCACTTTGACAACTCATTTGGGTTAATAATCATCCTATATTTATGACTTGGAATCTAATGGTATCAAAAAGTGACTAGTATGAAATCTCAAGTGACTAGGTGAGAAAGGACTAAGATTTAGGCGAACTTTAATAATACTCCCTATGGTTTGGATTATGTGCAGTTACACCTCCTCTAATTCACTTTGTTACATCTGCACCCCTTGTGCTTTTAAAAAAATTCCATCTACACCCATTTCCGTCCATGTTAACGGAGGTGTACCTCTCACACGCTGTTAATGGGTAAGTTACGCATTCGACGAGAAATGTAGTGAAGCCAGTAAACTCATAGGTTAAGACTTGTTCAGTTAAAGACCAAACGAATTATTTTGTTTTAGAAACCGCTCTAACACTGATAGGGTTGTTAGATTTGCTTACATATAACTAATCCCTGAAATCAAATTCAGTGATAAACCAATTTGGCCATCATAAAAACTGTTGAATCAAATTAAAATTTAGGATCGATTCAACCGCGACAAAAAACTGTTGAAATGGCAATCCAGCCTTCTTGGGCGATAAAATTTTGATCCAACTCGGATTTAAATGTTCACCAAGAAAAATAAATTTTTTGAAATGCGAACTATGTTGACTTGATTTTGAATTCAACTCGGATACATAGGCAGGCAACCCATTCAAATGGGCACAGTCACAATTTTGCCAACTTCTAATGTTCACTATTTATTTACTTATTTATTTTTGAAAGGGCTAATGTTCATTATTAAATTAATGTTCTATAATAAGAACAACAGACGACTTGATTTTGCTTCAAACTTCCATCTAAATGAGTGCAGTCATAAGATTGAAAAGACTTAGGATTGGCATGTGATTGGTAAAAGAGTGGGTGTCGACCTAGTTGGGATATGCTCTTCTTCTAGTGATGCCGCAATTCCGAAACTATCAAATGACTCGTAGAGGATAGTTAACAAATAAAATGAAAATTACTAAAATTGAACTTCATTCGACTTGATCCAATGTTAAGGGTACGTAGGTATCAGATAATACTTATTTAGTTGTTTAGATAACACTTACCTAGTTGTTGTTATTTATATTTATCATGTAATCTGTACCTGACTTGTTTTATATAAATCCAAGAGCTCTCACCATTCATAAGTGTGAGATTACCCAATATTGTGTTAAGAATTTATATGGTATCAGAGCTTACTACTTAACAGCCATGTCTTCTGATTCCTCATCCACTTCCACGAATCTCCAATCTCCATCTACTTCTACTAAATTTTTTTTACTCTTCTTCATCTCTTATGAATGCGCATCACTTCCTCTCTGTTAAACTCAGCAACACCAATTATCCTTATTGGAAAACTCAGCTTGTCCCTTACCTTCGTGGTCAAGAGCTCCTTGGACTTGTTGATGGCACCAATCCTTGTCCACCTCCAAAGATTCGACAAGGTAATGTTGAAACTGATACCCGGGAACACAGCCTCTGGACTAACCAAGATCAACTGTTGATGAGCATGTTAATTTCTTCTCTCTCTGAAGAAACCTTACCTCTGGCGGTCGATTGTAAGACCTCTGCTGAAATCTGGACCGTTCTCGAGACTTCACTTGCATCGGCTTCCATTACACGAATTTTACAAACTCATATGCAGCTTCAAAGTCTTCGCCAAGATGACATGCCCGTCACTCAAATCTTGCACAAAGCTTCAAGATTTTAATATCTATAATTCAGGGGGCTGCAATCCGGGTTTTGCAATCTCGTTACCACTCTTTCTGCCCATCCAACTCCGATCCCATTTCCCGAACTACGCAGCTTGCTCCTGAGTCATGAGTTCATTCATTCTGAAGCATTCTCCGCCATGGCCATCACTCCATCTACCAATAATGACCCTCAAGCCAATATTGCTCACCGTGGTCCAACCAGCCCAAACCATGGTCGTGGTCAACATTCTCGTGGCTGTGGTCATGGCCACAACTTTGGCAATCGGTCGTCTGGACCCTACGATAATCGCAATGGCCTCTACTATCTTGATCAACGGCATTCAAATCGCAATGGTTACTATTCTGATCACCGGCCATGAAATTTTGACTCTCGGGTGCAGTGCCAAATCTGCAATGGGTGGAATCACACTGCTTCCATTTGTAACATGAGGTATAATCACACTGGGCCTCCATCTGCTCACTTTGCTGCTTATGAGCCTCCACCCTCCAACTGTAAAGACCCGGAAATTTGTGTACATTTTTTTTTTATCTTGTGAGAGTTGGGGAACTGTGGGGAAATGTTTTTAAAAGGTTAACTTAGGGGTTCATGTGAAATAAATGTAATTTTAAAAATTACAGGCGACTCGAGCTTGACTATTACGATTGTGGAACCCGAATCAATTCGATACTGTTACTTGGCGAGAGCATCGTAGTGCATGCCCAACTTTCGAGATTTTTCTTAGCAATTCTAAACGCATGGTGACGTTCTCCACGATTTTCTAAGTCAATACAAATATTTTGGTATTTTTCTAAGACCGAAGTCCGGACAGTCCGAACACCACTCGGAGCAAATTGTACTGCCTTAACCTTCCTCGTTTTGGGAGAAGCATGCCCGACACTCTCTCTTTCTCCCATGTGTCCCCTTTGACACTTTGTCCCCTCTTTTTCTTTTTCTTTTTCTGGGACATAATGAGAGAGAGAGAAGAAGAAGAAAGAAAGAAAGAAAGAAGAAAAGAAAGAAGAAAGGAAGGAGAGACAGAGAGAGAGAGGATCAGATTTTTCTCCCCTGCCATGGTGGCCAGCCCTCCCCTTTCCTCTCCCTCTCTTGATTTTCTTCATCCACACTCAAATCTTCACAAAACCCACCTTAAATCCTTCATTTATGCACTGTTTAGACCCGGAGTTCACATGCTAGGGCTTGAGGAGGCTGATTTTTGGTGAGATTCAAAGTAAAAGAAGCTAGGGTTTGCTTGGATTTGGGAGTTTTGCTAAAAACTCATACAAGTAGGGGTTTCTTATCTCTCTCCATGTGTTTGTGCTTGTTTATATAATCTGTCACAGAAAAAGGTTCAATTTGTACCCTACATCCACGAATTTTTAGACCAGGTTTTATACCTCCAAATTTTACGAAACTTTTATGGGATGTTCCCCTATGGGTTGTTTGCGTTGTGTAAAAATATCAGATCGAAATTCCTTGAAACGAAGTCTGGAAAAATCATGCACTGAGCTGTGCTCTATTTCACTGTTTTGCAGAATCTGGGTTTTGTGGTATTTGGTTTTTGGTGTGTTAGACCTGGTAGATCATCTCCTTATTTTCTAAAAATTTTATGTAAGGTACATATATGAGTATAACAGGTTGTGTCCAAAAATTAGAGCAAAATATGAAGAGGTTATTTCTAAACAATTCTTGCACTAAACTGCGTTTTGAAAATCTGGAAATCTGGGCAGATTGTAGGGGGCTACGTATCTTGCTAATTTCGTGATAGTTAACAAGTTTATTGATTATGGATCCTCATGGGTATTAAACTTTGATAAGGTAGCTATGGTTTAGTGTTGAAATCACTGAAAATGATTGAGTATGCAATTTTTAATGGATTTTTGAACACGAGGTTGTTCTGTTGTTGTTTCTGCTCAAATATGGATTTCACCAAAATTATTTGGGTTACCTAGACAGCTTGGGAATTTTTGGTACTTTTACTGTGGGTTTATTATTGAGTCTACTATATCGTGTAAAATTTTAAGAGAGAGGTTTTAAGTACAGAAAATATAAGAAATATTTCATCGGACTGTGGTAGTCAATTCGCAATGCTGGCAGCACTGTCGCATCTCACGGGAACGACTATAATTTTGTCTAGGAAGCTTGAAATCTCAATCCGTCTTTTGATTTGGAAACTAGACTCGTATACCTTCGAAAATGTGTAAGGAAAAGCCTTAGTTCCTTCTAGAAAGTAGCAGTTTTTTATGTGAAGTTGATGTTGATTGAGATAACTCATGGAATACGTATCGGGCACGCGCTTACGTGAAGTCGTTTGACACTTTTGGCAAAATTGTGATGTTCGGGCGAAATGTAATCTTTTGAAAGAGCTTTTGAACTAAGCGTGCTTTGATGGATAAATTATTAGTATTACCAATATATATATGGGCATGGTGAACGGAGCCTGTGAAATCCGGCAGAGGGACTAATTCCCTATGATATTACCAGCATAGTTGGGCATGGTGAACAGAGCCTGTGAAATCCGGCAGATGGACTAATTCCCTGTAATTATATTCGGTTGAATTTGTAAGTCAATGGATAATGGAAAATAGGTCATTGGGTACTTGGTTGGACACATGCGTTATATGCGAATTGGGATGAACGTATAATGATAATGAGAATGTGATAATGAGGCACGGAGCCCGAAAAAGGGTATGCCCGGAGTATGATGAAATGATTAAATGAAAGAGATACATGACGTATGAGTATGTCGGACACACGTGACGTGTCGGGTACGTATCGAATATAATGATATGAATGTATAATTAATGAGAAGTTGGGTGCGTATCGGGTACGACGTATTGGTAGTAAGAGTGACTTTATTAGATATAATCCATCCTATGAGTTTCTTATAAGTCTTTATTTCCTTATGTGATATCCTTGTTCATTCTTTTCATTTGCATTTAGCATTGATCATACGTGGATAAGTTTAGTACATATGGACACATGAAATATGTTGGATGCTGTGGAAGTGCTTGGTCTTGTGACGAATATTCTTAATTAATTAAGTACGCGTTGAATATTTGATTTTGACTAGTGTGAGTAGATGGATGTACTTGGTGAAATTGAGGAGGATGCTGGAATGTTTTCGAGTTAACAAACATAATGAAATCGTGGCTACTAGGAAGGAAACAAAAATATATGTTGAAAGCTGGGTTTTGATTGAGTAAATGAGACAGAGGAAGAAAACATATATTTTACAATCTTTGTTCATGCGAAATTATGATATTATAGAGATGGGCTTTGTGATGATTGTTGGATACGAATGTCTAGCCCACTAGTAGACATACGGAAGATCAAGTTGATGAATAATGATATTGTGGTTTACAACGTGGTAAGAAGGAAGTTCGATAAGTTTTTATCTAAATGTCGTATCGTAAAAGGATGCGTGAGTAACGCGTGAAGTGTTATTGTTCGGTTGCTATAATCAAATGATATGCTTGGTGGTTTACTTGCTATTTGTCAATCTTATGTCGTGCTTCCTCTGCATTACATCTTGTTGTGCATTTGTGTCTGAAACAAAGAAAGGGATACCTACTGGGCGAAGTGTATGTTCACCCCTTTGCTATTTCAGTCATTCAGGTATAACCAAGCGGCATGAATAGAGATGCGAGGGATGCATGACATTTCTGAAGCATGGCATGAAAGCATTTTCATCATCGGAAATCTCATCATTTGAAATTCAGTTGTATTTAAATCTCTCTTGTTGAAAAAATGTAACATTATTTTTGGAAGAAACGATTTATATGGGACACGGGTACCGAAATTAGATTTGTCGTTGATTGTCAATATAGCGGTGTGAGATGACTTTTGGGACTAATCTATGAGTTATTGAGATATCTCACAGAGAAAAATGTTTATTTATTTATGTTGAAAATCGAGGGCGTGACACCAACTCCGATTGATTTCCGAATACTAGTGCAACTCACCACGTCACACCAGACTTAATATCGGTAATTATCGAGGCTCCGATCAGCTGCGTGTTGGTAATGGTAATATTGGTCATACTACAATCCACACTCCCCTACATCTTTTCACCTATTTAATGTTTTACATGTTTCCATCCCTTACAAAATCATTACTTTTTGTTCATCAATTCACAAACGATAACGATGTCTTTTTTGAATTTCATCCTTCTCATTTTTTTTTATCAAGGTTCAGGTCACCAAGAAAATTCTGCTTCGCGAGGCGAATGATTCTGGCCTTTACAAGTTCCCTTCTCCTACCACCACTTGTGCCTCTCTGTTTGGTCTCTTGTCTGAACGCGTTGATTCCATATGTTGGCATCGCCGGCTTGGTCATCCTCATCAACGGGTTCTTCGTCAAATTATTGTCTCCATTAAATTGCCATGCTCTCAAAATAACATGGCATCTCTTTGTTATGCATGTCAGTTAGGCAAGTTGCGTCGGTTGTCATTAGCTGTAACTCTGTCTGTTACTTATGCTCCCTTAGAGTTGTTATTTAGTGATGTTTGGGGACTCTCCCTTGTTCCTTCAAGTGATGGACATCGTTATTTTATATTTTTTTTCATAACTATTCTAAGGTTTTGTGGTACTTTCCGTTCTCTCTTAAATCTGATGTCTATAATATTTTTCTCCAATTCCAAAAAATGGTTGAACGTCAATTTTCCACACAAATCAAAGCAATTCAAACAGACTGGGGTGGTGAATATCGTAAACTCAACACTTTTTTCTGTGGGTATGTTATTGTTCATCGGTTGCCTTGCCCACACACTCATGAGCAAAATGGCCGAATTGAACGCCGACATCGCCATGTGGTTGAAACGGGCCTTGCATTGCTTGCTCATGCTTGCGTTCCGCAAAAATAGTGGTAGTTTGCACGTTTGAATATAAATGGAGCTGCTCAAAACGCCTAAGTTGCTCGAGCACGTTTGAATGTTGCTCGAGCACTTTTTGATCAGACAATTTGTTTGAACTTTACTCTAGCACTTTTCTGGAAACTTCATATAAGACTCTAAAACGACGACACCCTCGAATTACTTTGAAACATAGTCCACTCAAAAAACAATTACATATTGAATTCCTATGCAGACTCTCCAAAGGTATTGAAAAATAAAATATAACTTAATAAACGGGATAGAGGAAGATGCGTGTTTTGTCAGTGGAATTGCGAATAAAAAGGAGTTCGGCTTTTTGGAGGTTACTGGTTCAATCATTGGATTAAGGATTGGTACAATGTCGCATCATCTATATATTGTGATCACTAAGTTATCGATGTCCAATCAACTGAAATTTTTTGCAAAAACAATTTACTGATTGAGTTTAATCTATCTTTATTACTGCTTTTAAAAGCATGAAGGTGTTTTCTACTTTTTTTCTCCTTTCCAAAACTGCCCCAATGAATTTAGATGAATCCCATTTCTTCACCGGACAACCCACTCCAAGTTTTCAACCGGCACAATCCCCCTTCCAACCAAGACAAACCCTTCATTGTCGTATTCTCCAAAAACTAGATTGCCGTTTACCATTTACAAGACACTTGGTGGTACAGATTACCCTTTTCAATCATTTACTGACAAATTGCAGTTGGTCAAGACAAATTTGTAGTTTCATAACTGCATAGTAGTTGCCATTGCTTCCTTATGGCCGCCAATCCCAAGGGATGCAATTCTCTATCCTTTTAGTCACTCGACCACGATAATTGCAATCCGTCGTTGGTTCCAAATCAGCATGAACTCATTCTTTATGATTTATTCAAATGCATCTTTCTCTCTCTCTCTCCCCCCTGTATGATATCATGGACGTAACACAATATTTAGAAGGGAGATGACAACATAGACAATGAAGACATCTTTTTCCCACGTAGCTCGCTAGGTCAGTTATCACTCTACCTGTTTGATATTACATCAATACAGAATAGATTTAAAAATTATATTGGAGGATTGCACACTTTTTGTTTTGGGAGTGGAAACCTCGATATTTTCAAGCCATGTATCCAATGTAGTATATTTTAAAGAAACGACGGGTTCATATATTGTGTTTTGTGTCCGTATCTATGGATTTTAGATTAGACATGCCGGAATTAATTAAAGGAGCTGGATGGAAGTACGATTTGTGGGTTCCCCTAATGTAGATGCAGAGCTTTGCATTGCTCCACCCTTCGATCATTATTCTATATCATTTTCAACAAGCAATTTCTAATACATGTACATATTGAAATTTTATGATGCATTCAAAATCATTTATTTTGCACCGCCTATTATGGGGAACCTTAGCATATCGTATGAACATATATTGTAATATACCAAAAGCGTAATTCAACAAGCTAGATTATGAAAATTGAAATAGGCACTGCACCTGGATAGAGGAAATTTGTTGTCCTAGAGGAAATGATTGAGGGGCTGATAATTGATTTCAAATCGGAGCTTTAACATAGAAGACTTCACATGCCCATTGAGATGTTGTGGGCTCAACTAGTCCTTCCGACTGAAGTTGTTGAAGCATTGAAGGGCAAGTTGGTATTGTTCTTGAAGGAAGAATTAACTTACAACCAATCTTTTAAGAGGGTCCACATTTACCAGTCTTTAACCCAGTTTTTGAAGCGTGTCAACATCGTCCGCAGATGGAGATGCATTCACGGTGTAGGAGAGAATGGAGGGGAAAAGAAACTCAGTCCTCTTTATTTTTTATCTCATAATGATGTGAGTATCCCAATAGGTGTACGGGTGGTGTCAGGAGTACCTAAGTGTTTTGAGTCGTTTTGTATTGCACCAAAGTGTTTTGAGTCGTTAGATACAAATTATGTAATCTAACGGTTGAAAATACGTGGAAACAGAGGTACAGAGGATTTGATCTTGTCTATCCCATATGTGGGAAATTAAGCCACGAGGAATCCCACCACTTGCGAGAATTACAACAAAACAGAAAAAAAACAAACAGCAATCCTAATCACGTATGGAAAACAAAACAAGGAAATCCAGTTTGAGCGAACAGCTACAAGAACGTTTTGGTAAGCCATTTAAATACAAAATCATATTGATCATAGGGGCACAAATTGTAGTCATTTTGGGAAACTTCAAGCTCTACGGAGTAGCAATGGAGGATCCTTGACAATTTCGGTCGCCAGGAGCAGAGCACTGGGATGGAAAACATCAATGCCAGCCATGGTCAGAAAAACTGTGTAGTAAATTCTCAACCTTTTCACTTGCATCTGCAATTTGAGGTACCGGTATTAAACATTTTGAATACTACTGATACATTTCCATATTGTTGAATTCGAGAAATAACTACCAAGTTGCACATATGTACCTTTTCCCCGTCAATGGTGCAAGTATCCCCCACACGGAGGGGGTGACGGAAAAAGAATCTGATCCCATTTCGATCTAAATCCCATATCGTACGATAGAAATAGACAACTACCAGAGCTAGAACTAGTATCATCACGTAAAAATGCTGTCCTAGCTGCTGGTCTACAGGGAGGACATAGACAGTGTTTAGCATGGCAAGCCAAGCAAACAAAAGTAATGCCAAGACAACAGCATCGATATGGCCATGCAAATCTTGCAAGGCATCATTAGTATCTTTATGTGATAACTCGAGCCCTTTTTGCTGCTGAAAAGTGTGAATCTGTAAACACAATTTGGATCGAGTATCGTTACCATTTGAAGTCATGGTACACGAAATGCATGAGCTTAATTTACCAAACTAAAATAGAAATTTGCAAACGAAATCATAATATAAGTAATGAAACAACTTGACTTATGCATGCTGGTTCTGGATTCATGCTTGCTAAGGATTACCTCAGTGCATCTAAAGCTAAAGGGAAAAATATGCATATTGCTACTTCTCAGGACTTCTCACGGATTCTGGGCCAAACTACTAATTGATGCACGACTGCATTACGTTTTGCGCCACCATAAATGGAGATAAAAGAAAACTTGCAACGAGTGGCCTTCATATCACCATTGCCCTTGCCTCAGAATTCCCCCTGTTATTGGTAATATGGTAGAACCGTACATATTCTTAAATGGTGACTAGGTTATTATTCATGTTTCCTAGTCATTCTAGATTTTCATGTTGTGCATATTTTCCTTAGTTCATATATTTTTATTGATTACAAGTTTCGTAGCCTATATAAAGACATCCCAACCTATGTTTTAATGTTTGTGCAAAAGCTATATTTACTTTTCTATCATGGTATCAGAGCCATAAGATTTAAGGCCCTGTGAGATTTTCATTCTCTGGCGAGCAGCATGATCAGCCTCGCCGCCATCCGCCAAACACTTTTAGTATACTCACCTCCATCACCATTGACTAATCTCCGGTTAAGCAACACCGTAAACATCCACCAATGTCTAAGTAATCTCCATCATTATCGTCATCAAAGCAGTCCTCTTAACTTCTCTTCTTTCATCCAGATTAAGCCCCACATCACTCCCATCTCGGCTTTTCGTACGTGGATCTTTGGCATAGGGATCTCAACTATGATCTAGCAGCAACTCTACAACTCCACCATCTCCATGGTTTTTCTTTATCCCTCAATCGTGGTCTCTCTCTTGGTTCTCAGTCTAGGTTTCTTGGCTCCTGACTTTTTCTGGTTTCTCTTGGTTTCTTGGCTCTTGACTTTTTCTGGTTTCTCTTGGTTTCTGCTCCTCGCTTATCCTCGTTCTTGGACTTACTTTCCTAGCTCTTGGTTGCTCCTAGTTCTCTCTCTTTTTCTTCTTGCTTTTTAAACTCAAGTTAGTAGACCTACTTGAGTTTGAGGGGGTATTTGCATATTTCTGGTTTTCTTGTTATGTAACGTTAGTTCAAATTTGTTTACTGGTTACCAAGTTTTGTTACCTACACAAAGACATATAGGCTATGTTTTGATATGTGAAAGCTAAGTTCTTCACGATTTACTTTTCCATCATGGTAGCAGAGAGATTCTCAAATATGCCTTATACTGGTAGAGCTACACTTCCCAGATATGTCTTGTGCTTAGGTTTTTTTTTTTTGCTAAGCAAAGAATTTATTAATTTTTGAAAACGGATTACAAAAATTAAAGGGACCCGAGACTGAAAATGCCAAGGGCCCAAAAGGAAATATGCTTTTTCACGATATGAAGATACGTTTTTAGGAAATATGTTTTTAGGAAAACATATTTCTTGTGCTTAGTTAGCCCTAGGAAATATGTTTTTTTCACGATATGAAGATACTTTCAAGAACATAGAATACAAATCCGGACAGAACTTCGTTCGGAAGCGTTCCATGTATGCCGTGCATTGAATGACTTTGGAGACGGTTGTGTTCGGAGTTTTTTTCGTAGCCTTGCTCGATAAAGAATGGCTTGAAAATAAAAGAGTGAAGATACTTTAAACTTTCAAGAAATGTAAATATGCAAAGAATCAAATAAAAAATTGCATACGAAATACACAAGAGCAGAATGCAAACATACTGTCAGAAATTGAGATCCATATAGATGAAAATTTCTTACCACCCAACTGAACAGCTCATCTGTACCGAACTTTCCATCTGTGGCTCCGATCTGCTTCAATGCTTCGTCGGCCATCAGTTTCGGCATGCAGTAGAGGAGCTCTGGAAAATTAATTTCTCTGTCCTGAAGAGCTCTGAATGTATCTCTCCTCGTGAGCGACTCTTGGGGCAATCTCATGCCCACGCGTTCGCGTGTGAAACGGTTGAGGCAGGGGCTATATGGATTCATCAGAGGTGCGTGCAAGCCAGCGCGCGACACCCTGCTTCGCCAAACAAAAAAAAGTGTCAAATATTCTTATTTTCATTCTGATCACTACCAAGATGCCAAAAAAGGCATTGAACGAGTCAAATTGACAAATCTGAAATTGTTACAAAAATCCAGGTGTATGTAAAGACCATAACCATGGTTCGATGGATAAGAATTCCATCGAACCATGTACATACCCAGATTCACTTCTCGACACCCTTTTAACTATCTCTTCGGATACGAACATCGCTACGCCATTCCACAGGTTGAGGTTAGAAGCATTCTTCAGCTCACGATATCCTTGAAGTACTGGCTGTAACATTTCGCTTAATACTTTCCCTTTCCTAACATGATTAATCAAATTCCAAACTTGCCAATCATTCAAGGTGTCTGCTGCACACATGAGACGCCATTGACAAAATGTCATCTGGTTTGGGCCAACGTCGATGATTTTTTCCCTCTCCTCTGTCATCTGGCTTGGATCATTTAATGGGTTTAACATGCAACGTAACATGTAACATGTAGTGAGCAAACACAGCCTCTTTGATTTGTTCCAAATAGTTTCGCCGGTAAAACCTAACCGAGATGACCTCCCGCACAACCATCTTGGTTCCCCAAAGTGTTACGGAGAGCACAACGCAGGACAATATCAGCGTTATGCTCTTAAGAAACATGTTAAATTTACCAAGCTTCTTAAGGGGAATGTCAATGAAGAAAAACCACACTATTAATACCATAACAGATGATAAAAAACGCGCGAAGCTCTTCTTCACCGCATAAAAGTGTGGGAGTTTTCCCTTTACCATCATCGCTTTTGAGTTTTGGATCGCGTTAAGAACACCATTGGTGATGACGCGGGAGAGAGAGGGGCCATAAAACGTGAAGATGGCAACGAGTTGCCACCTCCACAACCTCAATTTTCTCAATTCCCAAGTTTGGAAATTTGGCACGATCGTGTGCATGATAATGAGATTAGAGAGAAGAAAAATGGCCAAGTAGTATTTTTTCGCCAAACCAGGTAGCGAGGAATGTTGAAACATTGGCTCGTCTTCTTCGCGATAGGGCTCTGCATCATCGTCGGTATTCTTGAAATCTAGCCCAGGAGGTAGGTGAAACCTCGAGTTGTGTCTGATCCTCCAGTCCTCCATTGATAAATCTCTCAACTTTGGGATTTTTCTTGCTTTTGGGTTTTGCTCTGGTTGCAGGTTCTGTGAATTTTGGGATACTTTTTTGGTAGTTTCTGCTGTGGATTTAGAGAGATTTTCGTTGGATCACAGGTTTTACGTCCTAATATGCGAGTGTTTTGGAGAGATTCCCGCTGAGGTGGTTTTAGAGTACGCAATGATAGTCCCGGAGCACAGCCATCTAGTGCTCCGAATCATTCTAGCATTATGCATTTATGTAGAGTGGATATATTTAGTTGTGGATTCCACAAGAATGTATGGTGGTAGAATGTGGCACTATGTAGCTATGCTGCGGAAGCACCGAATAATTAGACTCCAATCTAGACCATCCATCTGAAATCAAGTTACCCAATCAATAGAAAACTGTTTTCTCCCTCTTTCTCCTGCGATTTTATCTCTGCTCTTGACTATTTCCTTCGCTACTCACCTGTCAAAAACCCTACAAAACTACAACGAAACCCATTTGTTTCCTTTTGGAGTTCCATACGTATATATATGTTACTTACTATGTTAGAGAGAGAAAAAATTGTGTATATATAAGTAGTAGTTGCCAATACAAGCGACCAAAAAATGGTTAATAATGTCAAATTTTAAAAGTATCAGTAATTATTTAACGCTTCCAGGATACCACGTGGCATTGCCTACGTTGTATTCCCAACTATTTACGTAGCGACAAATCGTCTAGTAAAAACACTTATCATTCCCTCTTGTTGGGTGGTTAGGAGACAAGGGTTGACCCACATAGTGTGGTACC
Organism: Gaultheria prostrata; assembly: GCA_036023075.1. Lineage (NCBI taxonomy): Eukaryota > Viridiplantae > Streptophyta > Magnoliopsida > Ericales > Ericaceae > Gaultheria > Gaultheria prostrata. The sequence continues at coordinate 44,029 of JAXBDA010000124.1, read as the reverse complement.
GATCTTTTATTTGTCGGCCACATGGTACTCCAGGAGTACCCAATAAGTAGCCAATTTTAAGGGCTTTAAACACATATATGGGAGTTTTCAAGAAAAAAATTCACCAGAATTGTAGGGACCAATCTCATAGAATTTTTCTAAATTAAACTAAAAAAACTAAAACACAATACGTGAGAATAATTGGAGTGGTGCATGGACCCGGGCACCCGTGTCTCCGCCCATGTGCATGAGCATGTCATATAAAACTGAATCTACTTGCTAAAGGTGGTTAGCCCTTGTCGGATTTCTAATACTTCTCAACAACATAACAAGCAACGAAAAAATCACAACTTTATTTCACTGATTGAAGTTGCTATCACATTTACAGGAGATGTATACATTGGCAAAACCAATATGAAATGCGTTAGTGTAGGCTTTTAACTGAATGTAACATCCACGGAGTAGCTTAACATAAAATGCATCTGCAACATGGTAGCTTCCGCGCCAAGTATTCTTCAAAAGCAAAAAAAGATGCGCCCAAACAATAAGCGAAGTACATGTATTCATTAGGATCCATCAGTATTTGAAGTTGCCATTGCTGCTTGAAGAGATCGTTGCATCACGTATAAACCATCTCACTCTTCCAACATCAATGGTTCACCAACGCACAAATTTTCTTAATTAGAGCGGTGTGGTGCAGATGAGGATGACAATGATGACCAAGGGAATTGAATGAAAACAATCTTGTAATTTTCTCAACTCCCAGGCTTTACAATTCTCGTGATATGAGGAGGAACAATCTAACATCTAAAGAGAGACCAAACACTGCTGTAGTAGCCAACAACGGAAATATGGCATTCTGTGTGAATGGGACTAAAGCAGCTACATATCATGGCAATGTATTGTTGGCAAGTCCCATGGATACTGCAACTTCTCTCGCGTCAAAAGAATCAGCTTGCTCCTATATTCATTGCACAGAACATGGATCAGTAGTCTCAATATGTTAACCTCTCCAAAGAAACGAAACAAACAAAACCTAGCCTTATGTCCCAATCAATTGGTGTCGGCTAGGATTCATGAAATAAAGATCTGACAGGGCTTTTACGTGCTAGCTGTCAGCTAACTAACGCACAACCCTCCTTTATCCGGGCTTGGGACTGGTTGGGGAAAAAAAAAGGCTTTATGCACGTCCCAGGCAGAGTAACAGCCTCATGTATCCAGTAAAGAGAATTTCAGAAGGGGCTCGTACAGGCGAATGCATCAAAGGGTACGTATACCTATATTCCATTATTCTCGGTAATGCATTTCTTAGTGTATACCTATTTCATTATGGTGATTGCTACCATTTATCATTAATTGTGAATTTAATTAGTTCTTTCCTTGGGGATTGTTGGTGCAAGCTTCAAAGAGAGAGGAGTGCATTATGGGAATGAAGTGCTAAAAAGAGCTCTAATGCATGTGGTTAACAAAAAAAAAAAGGAGGATTGGCATAGAGGTTGTTGCTCCACCATTTTATCCAGATCCATACATTTCTCTAATGTATATGTCATCTCCATTCTTCACCCTCTCAGTTTATTCTAACAAACAATGGGATCATGATAAATAAATAGTCTTATAATTTTAACCTGACAAACACACACATATATACATATCTAACTACATCCATACACATACATGTATATATTCAACTACCTACGAACACACAAAAATGGACCACAATGTTGTAGAAGGCCTCATATTCATACCTGAAGGCGATGTAGCAGGTACATCAAGAAAAAATGCACAAATACCTGCAGATTGTTCAACATGACTGTCATGTACTTCATTTCAGATGTTTTACCAGTACATATTTCCAAAAGGAATGTATCACAAATTACTAGATGGTGTATTATTCTCACCAAATAGAAAAGCAGGAGAAGTCGGGCAGTTGGATACCGCCAAAGAAATCTTGTGGCTCTGACGGCTCCAGAATCTAGTAGTTTTGCGGCCTTTTGCAGCTGCATTCAAAAAGTTCAAAGAATCAGGAACAAAACAAGGGTCCAAGACTGGAGCGAAAGTGTAAAGAAAAGAGCAAGGCTACCTGCATGCTTGCCCCAACCATATGGCGATGATACAAGGGGAGAGGCCTGTAATAAATGTTATGAGAAAAAGAAGAACAATAAAGAGAGGAAGGTACTATTTCCAAATGTTAAATTCAGAAGTCAAATTCAAACAATGATGCTGCTATATGGATGCAAGTCTTGTTATGATTTATAATGACTGTTCCTTCCACGGTGTCGGAGTCGCAGAAAGATTAGTTACATAATAAACCAAATTCCAAAAAGCAAAATAATAGGTCTGACAGATTCAAGGTAGGGATGAAAAAAAATATTCCATTCTAGTATTGGTTGGCACCAGCAAGGCAGCAACTTGATCAGGAATTCCTAATTAGTTTTAATTCCAAATAAACCAGAGTCTCTCAATGCTCTTTGAACTGCTTCCCAAATTACTTCTAAAGAGAAGTCCACATGAGTCTTCTAACGCCAAATACTCTATTCTCACATCGTCAATTCAATGTGTTACCATACTTTAATGGACTTCCAATAAGAAAGTTATGCTTGAAGTAGTTCCTTTTTTCCCTATCTGTTTTCTACCTTGTGTTTGAACTGTTTTTTTTTGGTAGTTTTGAACCTTAACTAACAATTTTTTACTCTATGTGATATGAAGGTGCAGGTAGTGCAATTTCCAAGCAGATCTAAAATCCCGGGGGGAGAGAGAGAGATACTCAAGTGCTTTTATATCAGTGTCTTCTTCCCAAGATGACGATGCTCGACGAGAAGCTCTGATCCTTTCTGTTTCTACCTGCTCAATTGAACAAAAAATCAATGAGAAAATCTTAAGACATTTTAGATTGTGTCAGATTTTATCACCGCCAGCTTAAAGCGGGCAGGATATCACTCTCACAAAGCGGAGAACAGGTTTTCAGCCTCAGCGATGATGAACTGAGAAGTTGAGAATAGCCAAATACAGACTTGGGATTCCTGAAGCCGCTTCATCTCTTTCTCCAACTGAAATTCTGCTGCAGCTTTTTCACTAGCCATGTTTTCCAACTGTGTTTGCTTGTAATACTGAATCATACACATGAATATTTACACCGTGAGTCATCAAAATGTAAATGACAACAGTGAAATGACTGAATTTGATAAGTAATTTTGACTTCAACATACCAACAGATCAGTTAGCTCACGGTAACGTTTCTCTAGCTCCATATGCTCCTGTTCCACAAAAGTAAAGGTGATGATTGAGTAAATGACTGGTTCAACTGGGAAATATCCAATGCAAGACGAAATTTAAAGTACGTCTGTACATGAGTGTTTACAAGGTAGAATTCATATATATGGAAAGCAGCGACAAGATCCACATAAATGAATTCAATAGAAAATAATACACTAGCCTCTAGCCAAAATTAGTGGTAACATAGCAAGATACGTTTCTTGCGCACTTATTAGTAGTGCTAGTGGCACATTAATGTACACAAAACCAAACACGAGTATCAAAACAAAGGGTCATACAAAAAACTGGTGGATAAAGCATTCCTAAGTTCCCTTACCAATAAGGAAAGCAGCCGGTTTAAAGCAAATTTCTGAGGTCAAATGTCTTACAGAAAGAAAAAGCAGGGATATTACATAAAAGTCAAACTGAAATGACCACGACTAAAAAGCAGGCTGATGAAAGAGATTTACTTGGCGTGAATAATGCTCAGCATCCCTCTTCATGGCAGCCATTTCAACTCTCAGTTTTTGCAAATCTGCCTGCAAATAAGTAAACATCGACAGTTCCTACTGAAAATCAGTTTCTCAGCTGTACATAAAAACTTGAGATGTTGGAACATATTGGGAATTATCTACGAATAAACTACCTTATCTGTCCAGACTTTCATTAGTAAAGATGATAATTTCATTAGTAAAGAAGATAACAAGCAAAACATGTATAGCCACAAGGCCCACAACAAAGAACTTGCCTCCAAAGAAGAAACCTTGCTCTCAGCATCTCTTTGACCTTGCCGGGCTCGCTCAACTTCTTCCTGCCATGCCTGCATCTTTAATCACAATTTTTTTTTAATCTGTGTGTACTATATAAACACTTTTTGCTCACAAAAATATGTAACGTATTGGCAATTTTTTGTTTTTACGTCAAATATGGAGTACATTTATGTCGGCTAAAATACGAAACAGAGTTGTAGTTAAAAATTACAGACCTTAAAACAAAACCGAAAAGAGAAGCTATATGAAAAACCTAAAGACTGAGAAGTATTACAGAAAATCAAGAACCATTGGATTAGAAGTGTCCAAAATATTGGCAATGGAAACTCTGATGAGTTTGATACTGTGATTAACAGGACATGCTTGGAATTACATTCTATATCTTATCAGGAGAAAGTACAACTTTGGAAAGCTATTTGAGAGAGAGAATACTTCCTGAGGAGCCCAAACAATTAGTGCCGAATTTCATGAAAATAATCAACCATAGATTTTATAACTCGTACCTGAATCATTTGATTTGCCTCTTCAGGAGACTTCTTTTGTCCACGGCGAGCACGGGCTTCTGAATCTTGCAGTTCTTGGTTTAAGGATGCACATTCAACCTGATGGCACAGGGTGATGATAACGCAAACTCTAATCCCTGGAATGGAAACTTTCACGAGAAACACACACCGGAAAATAATCTACTGCATACCTCCAGCAGTGCCACCTTCTGCTCAAGCTCCGCAGCCTTTGCAGTTCTTTCATCGGCCGTTCTCTAAATGTGGAAGTTATTAAGAATTTTTACTTGGAGACAGCAGAGATTGGAGTAAAATTATGAAGAAATATCACTAAGTTACTAGAGAAGGAAACATATGCATTAGCTGACCTAGTTGATAAATCATTTTTTACTGATTTCTTTCCAGTTCTTGTAAAACCACATTTAATCAATGAAAAGCGCTTGAATCATCTGCCAGAGACACAGTACGATATAAACCTTTTTAACGGAAAACAAAGAACTACAAATAAGACAACAGTGAAGGAAGGGCAGAAGACAGGGTGAGTAACTTCCATGCCCACACTTAGGTTTTCTTCCAGTTTTCCAAAGAATATATCAATATAACTATCTCAGCAGATCTCATAGATACAACAGGCAAAGAAATGATAAACAAATACCTTTCAATATTCCCGTTCGAGTTTGCTAAGCTAGTTGTTCTTGTACTCTAACAATGTAATACCCCATGTTTGGGGCAAGTGAGTGCTTAGTCCCACATTGGTTGGGAGTTAAAGTCTCACTTGGTATGTTAACACCCACCAAAGGATACATGTTACCTTCTTAGGTATACCTTTTAAGGCCAAGTGTTTGGGCCGAAGGAGGGTTCATGGCTAGCCGAGTCGGGTTGTTACAAATGACGACACAGACCATAAAGGATATTATTTACACACTACGGGGCATCAGATTACAAACCTTAAATAGAAACAATGATAAGGTGTGTAAACTTTTAAGTCAATGGGGACCTGAGATGTCACCTATGCATAAATTGCACAAAAACTACAAATAAAAACTCAAAATCAATAATATGCATGCTTTTGTGAGAAGACAGAACAAAAGCATCAGATAAAAATTACTCCAAAACGATAATTCGTGGAGAATGCATATTGGCAATGTCTTATTCAGGTTTCTAGCAAGATATAAATACATAAGAGAGTATCTGAGGACTGAGAATACAAATGGCTAAAATGGGCAACACCTCAGACAATGAATCAAAATAATGATGGGCTCCCACCATACCTGGATCCTGGCTAGGGCAGTGGATGCCTCCATCGCTCGATGCTCCAATTCTACCTGCCTTTCCATAGCAGCCTATTTAATAAGACAAAGTGATGTTACAATATAAAAAAAAAACAATTAACAATCAAGAAAAAAAAAAATTGACTCGCGCAAAAAACTGAAAAAACAAAAGAATAAATTTGCAGAGATTCGTAGATAAACCATTTTGGTAGAATTGTGTGCCGCACGCTCTTCTTCTGCTCTCCGTTCCACAGAAGTTAACTCCTCTCTGAGAGCCTGGGTGGACGTGATTTAAAGAAATGATTATTGACGTTCCAATCCTTCACAGCAACATAGCTTCAAGCCTTCAAATGTATGATACATTGCAAAAGGTGAACTTAAATACTTACTTGCATCATTCTGGTCTCTGTCAGTTCTCTATTTCTCATGATAGACTCCATGTTTGCCTGATGAAATGCAATGGTGCAGCATTATAGAAAGCCAACAATATATGATGAACTCTACGTCAGAACTTAGAACCATAACAACTCTTCGTATAAATTTTATTGTGATAAGTATAGTAGTATACAATAAAAAATAAACGAAAGGACTTAAGTACCAATCTAACAAACATAATTACAAGAAGAAAGTACTGCGTATAGTGTATGGTAGAAAGAACTTCATATCTTAGCATTAATAAAAGGTAGAAAAAACAACTAGCTAAGTCATAAGAATCACAAGCACTTTTATGAATCAACTCTTTATCCATTTTTAACGCGTCTCTGAAGGTGAAAACTGAGAAGTTACAATGTCATAACAGTTACAGAACAAAGCACCATAAAGAACCTGAAGCGATGCCAGATTTCCTTCTGATAAAGCAGCCTGCTTCTTAAGTGCATCCAAAGAACTAACGAGTGCCTCAATTTCAGAGTTCTTTGCGGCCAAAGCATCTGCCATATTTGACTCCACCTTGGTCACTTCACTTTTGGCTGCAGCTATATCTCTCTGTAGCTGCTTGACACGAGCCTCAGATGACTTACTTAGCTCTCTCTGTTATGGTAAAAAAATTAACAAGCTTAATTGCATTTCCTTTCCCATTGTAATTTGTTACTGATAAATAATTTCCTTCACATCAAACCTATTACACATGAAATTAGAACATCATTCAGGAATAATATCAGGAAAAAACTAAATGGGTTTCACCTCTGCAATAAGAAGCTCTTCTAACTGAGCATTTTCAGATTTGTACTCTTGAAGACGTGATGAAAGTCCAGCACAAACCTGGAAATCATAAACAGAAAGCTAATAGAACATACAAAAGGAAGGAAAAAAGGGTATGACTGGTCCAAAGTGTAAGGAGTACATGTTAATGTCAAAATTCTGCAATGAAGATGAGGTAAATCAAGCTCTGGCTCTGGAAACAAGAAAAGAGAAAAAAAAAAAAAAAACATACAACTAGGCACATCAACTCATCAAGCTTAATGTCAAGATTCAGTCAGAAACAGACTATGTGGATAATTTCTGAAGCCTAAAAATGACATCTTAATGCTCTAATTCCCACAGCGCATGTGATGAAATTCAATGTTAATTACCATAAACATAGCCAATAGCTTTTGGGTCAATATGAGTCTAAATCCCAAGATAAATTGTGGATGTTAAGAAGTCCAAAACTGAAAGAGTTTTGTAGGGTCTAGTTTGACAGTAAAGATATTGTAAGATAGCTTCGCAAAGGGAGGACATAAAAAGTTGTCTCCTTTAATAGATCTGTTTCCATAGCCATAAAAAGGTAACTTCATGCATAGGTGAAATGAAGTGCCAATAGTAATAGCCTCAGTAATAAATACCAGAGGACAGACGACACTTGATTCTTACCCGAGCTAACCTTGCCTCTTTTGACTGACCAGTAGAAATTGCTGTCTTAAGCAGACCTTGAGCCTGAAATTCAGTAAAAACCTTTACGTGGCAAATCTTTAAAAAATACGGGAACATAAGGCTTAGTCTGGTTTGGAGGTAAGTTAAGGAGACTCGAACTTGAGACTTATTTTTGAGGGAACGCAACCTAAGCTTATAGGCTTATTGTTTTGCCCTATAGTACATGCTTTACCTCCTCAAGTTGATCTTGTACTTTTGTCGGAGAAGCATCGGCTTTGTATTCTTGTTGCATTTTTGGATCGGAATGCGATTCAACATTGAGACCAGCATCTTTCGGAGGAGTATCAACTTGATTAGGTGTATCCACACTAACAGAGTGATGTCCCTCCTGCTCAATTTTTGTAGAGATTCCTGCATCCCGGATTCCAAAATCTTGACTGGAGTCAACTGGAGGATCTTCATGGGCTATCTCAACACCTTTGACAGCATGTTGTGAAGAAGAAACGCTCTCAAGAACATCTGAGGAGTCTTCATTTACAAGCTCACCATTTGAAGTTGATGCAACTACTTCTACGTTGGGAACAGTAGCTGGAAGTTCCTCGTGAACATCATTGTCTTTCACCTCTTCACTCAAGATCGACTCAGATATAGAAGAGCTTGGTATGGAACCATCATTCTCGACATTCGGTTGCTGCTCATTGCTAGGTTGGGCGTTTGAATTGCTGGGAATGATACCAACAGTTTCAATTGTCAAACTAGCCCCATCTTTATCAGGTACCACAATGGATTGTGATGTTTCTGAGCTATTAAATTCTGATGAGGTATCAACTGTTTTAGGAGATTCATTCGAGGAGAGTCTCTTTTGAGCCTAGAAATCAACTACCTGTTAGATATATCATACGATTGAAATTTTTATGGTATGAATAACATAAACTCTCCTAAGGCTATAGGAATGACAGGAAATACCTTGGCCTTTAACCGTGTCCTCTTTGTTTGAGATCCTCGTCCATTAGAAGCTTATTTTTCAAGAGAGAAAATGCAGCAAACAAAAAAGTATGTATCAACTATTCACGCAAGCCATTTTCAATCGAAGCAAGAGCAGACTTCTTATAGTTGGGTGATGTTGCATATCATGTTAATTGTTAGGCACAATGTCTCAGTCATATGGGATCATCATTGTCACATGAAACAGCTTGCACTAAAAAAATTTTATTGGAGCTCATACTGGTCATTGCAGACAAAAAGAAATACTCCTATTAGTTTTCCAGTAAAGCTAAAGTAGTTTGGTTGAAAAAAAAAAAAGGTGATGGTGGAAGTCATAGTGCACATGTCTTCAGATAATTATCTTAATAAGTGGGTCTTTTAATGTAAGATCACATCAATTAACAAGCAGAAACACTCAGAGGAACCAAAGTATATACCTGGTGCCTGAAAATTTGACTGCTCCTCTGAGTTCTCACCAACAACAAGCTTTGCCCTTCGATCGACAACTTCAAATAAATCTAATGCAACAGAATATGTATGTCGTCAGTTTTGGGGAGTTCAAAAGTTTGTGTAACTACAAATATTAACGAACAAAACTATTTATCAATACAAATGCACATGACCACATTGAAACTACCATTTGCCAAAGATGTACGTACATAATGATATTTGTGACACTACTATATAAATCCATAATTTGCTGGAACTTCAATCAACAAATTACAGAGCAAAAAAGAATTTCACCACCAAATAGAAGCTAAAAAAGGTTCCAAGGCATAAACCATTCCGCAAGCATAATGTTATAATGATGAAGGGCCTAAGTAGCACCAACACGGACTCAAACACAAAGACATGACATGCTAGGAGTAGCGACTCGTTAAAACATACCTATACCCACATAATATGTTTATGTAACTTCATCGTATAACCAATGTTTCAATTATTGTAGTGAAAAATTGATGACGACAGGGATTTGGGTAATTGCAACGATCCTAATCAATGGGTAGCATGGATCGTTCAAGGATTGGTCATTCAAGGGTCATCCATGGTAGTTGGTAGTTCAAGGGTCATCTATGGTAGTTGGAAGGTCAAGGGTCCCTATGAATCTAGTACTTGCATTAATATTCATTTAGATGCATTAAACACATTTCTATTTCATTGCATCTAATTATTAGTAGGTTCAATGTATGCATTTAGTTAGGTTCATTCACATGCATTTAATTAGGTTCATTTCACTTAAGACTTCTAGGAATTCGAAAGGCCATTGTTTAGCCTATAAAGATGGAAGTAATCTTTCATTTTGGAGAGATTTGATTAATGAATTGAGTTTACAAGGCTAGGGGGCTGGGGCCATTGTGATTGGGGTTTGGGCTGCGGTCCTTCCTTGCAGAAACCGCCTAACCATTGCAAGGGTGAAGCACCTCTAACTCTCTTTCTCTTTCCTTCTTTCTATTCTTCTTCTCATTCTTTCCTTTCTCCTTCTTTGAGCACTTACCCGAGTACTCTTCTTATTTCCCACCAAAAACCACCACGATTCCTAGTGTAGGCAGTAATACTTGAGAGTTCTAAAACTGTCCTACATAAAAAATGCAAGACTAGCTCTATCTAAATTAAAAATGCCATGTATTGGGCCAATGAAGTCCTCCTTGTTGGTGCCCAGGACTTCTGCAGCAACGAACTCCGCCAGGCACTGGCAACAGCTGGATCTGATCTATACACTCAGTAATTCACCATATAGATTCAGTAAAATCATAACCAAAAACATCCATTTGACACCACCCATAAATAAATGGTATAAACCCTTCTTCGAAAATTCCCTCGGCTTATGCAATTCGGTTCTGCTAACCACTGGGTAGTGAATAATGCTTAAGAGTTTCAATGCACTTTTCCCAATTATTCCTGCACTGCCACAAAATATCTATACAACTTCACATATATCAATGCAATTTCCGTACATTAACCACTGCCCACTAGCATTTGAATGGCCTTTTTCTCCAAAACATCCGTTCTTGTTATCAATGTCACAGCCACCCAACATTACAAGAGATTATTTGGTGCTCCATAGGCAATGCTTCTCCCTCTCACAAAAGTGTACAGGGTCCACAAACTTGAAAGTGAGGCCTACACTCTTTTGTGAGAGGGAGGAGCATTGCTCCTGTTGCACAAAATAATTTCTCCAACATTACCCTACATCACCATCATTACACACTATATAAAACTTCCAAATGTAGCTAGATCCTAAACACTAAATAAACCATGACAAGTTACACTTAATTCCAACAACAACACCATCCATTAAGATCCAAATCACCAATGTCCTAACACATCTTATATCAAAAGTAGTACCCAATCAAATAAAATCGACATTTACCCAAATCAAATTTGATTTACTCCAAAACCAAAAAACGGATTCCAACAGCTCCTATAAATAAACCCATCTCGAACAATTCGTCAGCTTATAAAAAATCCTTTTTTGTATCACTATCACAGCCACCACCATTGTTACACCATATCACCAACATTACACACAACAAAAAAGCTTCCAGATTGCAGCTAGATCCTAAACACCAAATCAACCGCACAAATTACAATGGAGATCCAACAAGAACGCCAGATATTAAGCTTCAAATCAACAATGTTCAATCACATCTCACATCCAAACTACAAACAAAACCGATATTGACCAGATATGAATATCACGTGGAGCATATATTATACACATTCAACTCGAGATCAAACTTCATAAATGCATGTAATTCTAGAGAAAGGGAGAGAGAATGAGTTGAAAGATGCCAACCTTCTGCGGCTCTGAGCCACGAAGCCATCGCACTATTTGAATTTGAGTGCCCTAGAGCTCGATCAACAAGAAATCATGGAAAGGTTCGAATTGAGAATGGTAAGGCTCTGATTGATTGGTTTACGAGACGGGAAACTATGAATTTGGGGCGAATCTGTGGAAGGAAGTGCTTAGTTGAAGGGTTGTGTGAAGAGTACGTTTGAAAGGGAGGAAACGTAATTAGGATGGAGATTAGTATGGAGATTACAGTTCGGTCAGGTTTTCTTGGAGAGACAAAACTGACAAAACAACTGACAAATGTTTTGTCATGAGAAAACATAATATATAGCGCAGGAGAAAACCCAATATTCAGGTCCGTTCCACTTACTCAAAAAGCCAAAAGCCATTTAATTTTATCTTTTGAGATAGGTCATCTACTCATAATACATTACATAAAAAATCACAAAAAGTCAATGCGTATTTTGAGCTCTCACATAAAAAAGCTAAAAAGCCAAAAAAACCAAGTTAATGGCACCCCTCAAAAGTGAGGAGAATTTAGTTATGTCTATGTTCTTCTCGTCTGTATAATTATCTTTATTTTGTTGTCTTTACATTCGGTAGTTTGTAATAACATTTCTCGTGAAATGAAATTCCCTCTATTGGCTAAAAAAAAAGTGAGGAGAATCAAACTTATCGGTAAATACCAAAAATATTGAAAATACAAATGAAAATAGGTAGGCGAAATTTATCCAGAATTAATTGAGGTTAGCTCTGATTATATTTCGTGAGATTTTAACTACGGGCTACGCTATGAGTGCGCGTAAACATGGAGAAATTAATTTATGGTATTGGAACATTGCTTCACATGGCATTTGAACCAAATATTTGTAAGGACAAGGGTGTAGAGTGAGAAATGAAAACACGAGACGTAATCACATGGATAAAGAGAAAACATTTACTCTTCGGCCTAATTTTTTATGCACTTTTTGACAAGGTTCTATTTTATAATTTTCTTTTAATTTTACTAGATTTGGATGGAATTTTACGCCACATTGTTTGGGTTTTAGATTGCCTCGTTGAGTAGCAAAAAGACCGTACAGAAAATTACAAAAAAAAGTTAGGCCAAAGGGTCCTTAAGTGATCCAAACTATTATTCAAACAAAATCGCAATTAATAATTTTGCGACAATTTTTTGAAGATTATTGGTTCGTTAAGAAATCTAAAAAGTAAAAAATTGTTAACCAAACTAAAATTTTTATGAATAAAGACAAAAGTAATCCTATAATCCGCAAAAAAATTTGATTATTTTGTCTTTTAGTAATCTTTTTAAAATATTTGATCATAATTTTGACAAACCAATAATCTAACAAAAAATAGACGCCAAACTAATAAATAAGAAAAAAAAAATCTGACTCAATTATTTTGTCAAAACACCCCTGCCCCCGCAAGATAACAGTCAAATCAATAACTCCAGAATAATAATGCAAATTACCCTTCTAATTGCCGGGCTTATTTAAGCGAACCTATGACGGGCCTCGGCCCAAGGTGACTCAACTTGGCTATTCTCCCATGGTGGGCTTTGGGTCCGAGTTAAGACTTGGGCCTCGTGGATCTGGACAACGTAAACATCCCGCTCCCAACGGTGAACGCATTACGGGCTAGTGTCAAGGCCCAGTAACGCTTTATGGGTTTGGCCTGAAATTGAACGGTCACCTTTTGCCATTTCATTCAGTAGTTTTTTCTTGGTCTAACATATAAAGTACTGGTTCCTTCGGGGACATCCGATAAAATTGGAACGAAACATATAAAGTACCGACATATGTTGCATAAATCTTTTAATAAGTAATTTTTGCTTCTGCTCTCGATCATCATTTTATGATTTGGTTTTCAATATTTCTTTCGAATTTTAGTAGTTAGAGTTCCTAAGCTTATTTTCATGCTTTCGCTCACATGCGTTTATTGTATGATCGAGACTCTAGTTGTATGGAACTTCCTTTGTTTTTTCTTTTCTTTTCCGATTTCATTTGTCAATGAAAAACAAGAACAATAATATCGTATGCCAAGAAAATACCAATAAATACAAATTAGAATTATAAACGGGGTGGCCATCGAAGTTGAATTTATAGCGTAAATAGTTCAAGAACGTTGTTCTAGTAATTTCCAAAGGTGTTTAGTATTTTTTTCTAGGTTACCTAGTATTTTCGAAAAAACCATTTTCTATTCTTGTTTGGTCTATCTTTGTTGTGCCCCTAACACATGTAAAAACAAATATTGCTAACCCAATACTAATAATTGAAACTATTTCGTAACTTGCAAAACGAATGGCAAGCATGTTTTTGAGAATATGTATTCGAGATAACTCTGTTCCATCATATGATTCCTGACGTTCGAATAGCATGATTTTTCTTAACCAAATTACTCGTTTCTTCAAAATAAACGGTTAAAATTATAAGTAGTGTCAATTAACCTGATTTTTATATAATAAAAAAAAAAAAAAAAAGTTTACTCGCCGCCACGATCACAGTTGAAATCATAATTTTAAGGGCACAACAAGCTCGGGCAGCCGACCTGTGGACATAAACCGCATTAGACTAGCCATTAGAAGGGCCAGAACATATATAGGTCACATAAAACTCCAAGTAGATTAACTCTCTGATGATCATATACTCACTTTACGCTAAGCCTGTCAATGGACCGGATTAGATCCGAATCCAGCGAGATCCAAATCTGATCCGAATCCGAAATAGCTTAAATCTGATCCGAATTCGAACTCGCTAAATCCGAAATCAATAATCCGAAACCGAGAAAACAGATATCCAATCCGAAATCGGAATCCGATCCGAATTTTTCCCCTTATCCAAATTTTTTTTCTATATCAACCAAATATAAAAAATAATTTTTTTTTCCAAAACTGGGAGAGGAGAGAGAATTCAATGTGTAAAGTTTACGCTTCTGTTTTTAATCTTTACTTTCTTAAATTTTCGTAATCTAAGATATTTTCTAAAGATGATCTTACAACTATACTCGAGGACGCTTATTATGTGACTTTGACGAATAAAATATATTCCAGTGAAATTGCTTGTCAGATCGACAAAGTTTTTTTTTTTTTTGCGCCTTTTGAAGTAAAGTGGGTTGTTGAGCAGGAGTGGCCTCGGCGTGGGTTCTGGTTTGTGGGAAGTCATATCTTCGATGGTTTTTTCTTTTCTTTTTTCAAGGTTAGGGCTCTGTTGCGCTTGGGGTTTGTCCCTTTAGGTTTGATCTGGGCTTTTGTTGCTCTTGTTTTGTTTGTGTTTCCTTGTTGTGTTGGCTGCTTGCCAACTCGCTTCCCTGGGGTTCGAGGGTGCTTCTTTTGCCTGCTTGGTTGTCTCTTGCGGGTGTGTTTGGCCCCTCTTTCCCTTTTAATCTTTGTATCTTTCGGAGATTAATAAAGTTGTTTGCCTTTCAAAAAAAAAAATAATGGGTTAGGACTAAAAACTAATTAATAGTGAATGGTTAGTGTGTTCCTCGCCGCAATCATCATAAATTAAAAGAATTCGACTTCAAGGTGTATCAATAGTGAATGGTTTATCAAAGAAGGAAACGAGGTGGGTGTTGTGCACTTGGGTGCTATGTATCGTGCTGTGCACCCCTCGGCCGTCCGATTGTGTTTTGGACGGTCCGGATGTGTTTTGATTTTTAACCAATAAATGTAAATCAAAATTAAATTAAAATTGTAGAAATGCATCCAGGCCGTCCAAAACATGATCGGACGCTCGAGAAGTGCACATCACGATACATAGCACCCAGGTGCACAACACCCACCCCAAGTCCATCAGAGAACCAGTAGTTTGGTTTTACATTCTGGAATGAAATTGCAGAAGGATAGAGTTAAAAATGGACCTCTCAATACATAACAAAAAATTACAAACAAAGATTACGGGGGTGTTTGAGAGCCTCATTTTCAGCTTTTCATTTTTAACTTTTTGGCTATTTGATTTTTTCGATTACGATCAGAATGTATTTTGAATTTGATATGAGTATTTTGGAGAAATGTGCATAATGCATTTTGTAACAGGAGTAGTGTTTGAGAGATATGTAACAGGAGCATGTTGTCTTCCAAACACCCTCTACATGGATTGAATTTAATAAGAAGAAAAAAACCCTAAATTGCATTCTCTTTGGAAACCCTAAGGGATTCAACAAGGATGTTTTGTACCCTAGTTGAATATGCCATGCAGAGAAGAAAGCCCCACGTTGAGGTTCTTCCTGGTCCAATAATTCATCATAAATCGCAGGGTTTGTGTGTCCCTCTCCGCAATCAGGAGCTTGCAATAAATGGGATTTGGATAATCCCATATCCATGTGCCTCTGCTCTCGAATATATCCCTTATTGTATTTGTGCCATGAAAGCGGCTCTCTTAAACCATGCAACTACCTTAGTCATGAACTGAAAGAAAACGTGGTAAATTTAGTTGATTCTTCAACTTGGATTATGGTAAAAAAATGTACATGTATGCATACCTTAAGCCAACTACGCACCTTAGAAGTGAAGTGAACTGAACTTGCATAAAACATCCCATGCAACCATAAATTAGAGGTGAAACTAGAAATCAAGCATACATGTAAACATTAAGTCACCAATTTAAATAAGAGATAAATAACTTTTATACATTTATTTTTTTTTCAATTTGTACAATTTAAATATTTCAATTAGTTGTCGCATGTCCCTTTGCAAAGTCGCACACTGCATGTGGTTTAACATTTTTTCCGTCCTATGAAATCTATTATTACAAAAAAAGAAGAAGAAGGAAAACATGCACACTCATGAGCGCATTCATGAGCGCTAAGTTGATTAATCAAAAGGTCTACGATTATGAAACTCATTTATGCTTCTTCTAATTTTGTTTAGTAAGACAAGAACATCATATAAAAAATTAATAATAAGTGTTAATACACTCTTTTATTTATCATGTGGGCTAGATCACATATTTCACGCGCGCACATATATATATATATATATATAATATTTATATATATTAGTATATATATGAGCTTCTTGTTTTCAACTTGCCCAATTATTGATCCACCAACATTAGGAATTTAATCGGCAAGAATTAAATTCGTACGTTGAGGTTCGTTCCATTTTAGGTGGGTGGCGATAAGACTGAACTGATCAATTGGCTAAATTTTTAAGCTATTCGCCTATTCTCCCAACTTTAAGGCTGTCTTGCATGACCCGCAATTTCTCTTTACATGTGGCCTACATCAAACACTTCTTTTTTTAACAGCAACAAGAAGATTTTATTAGCTTTTGAAATAATATAAAAATTAAATGGATACAAAGACTCACTCTGGATCATTGATGTTTCTCTTCTAGACTATAATATTTCGGAGAAATTTTTCATGTTTAATCCGTTTTCGTAAACTAAATAACCATCGGTCCATTCAATGGCCTATCGTTCCACAAAGACAAAACTAAAAAAGGTAAACCAAGCTTAATTAATTTCATGAGTCCTAATTAATTAATTTAAATTTAAATGGAGCCCATCTTATGGGAAACCAAGCTTCTCTTCTGAATTTTCGCAAATATTTTTTGGATAAAAAAAATATATATAAATTGACAAGCTGGATAAGAACACTTTTAAACACACGACCAAGATTCTGTACAAGCTGTGTAAACCAAATCCAAACGTAATGTTTTTTCTTTTAATGGTTTTATTTTAGGGGGGGACATTTTTCGTACCAACCCAATTTACCTTCATAAAATAATAGGAATTAATTATGGAATGAAAAATGGGAAAAAGTGTCAATTTTGTTCTCTCTTGTGCTTGACAATTGACATCCCAACTACCAACATGCAATACAGTACTAGAAAACCACAAGAAATACAAAAGGCCATTTACATGGACAACAAACAAACAATGAGAAAATAAAACTCTAAGCTGTCCAACCTACCAACGTACTTTGGAAGGCAATTCATTAAAAGAACAAACAAACAAAAATCCACAAATAAAATAACGCGTCTATGGGTACACCACACTTTGGATGTTCCGGATTTTTTACAAACTATTCGTGCAAAGAGTTTTAAACTATTACGGCAAATAGTTTGTTTAAATCTGGAACGTCTAAAACGCTTTTACACGGTTGATATGAGCTAGTATACACTTGGGATACACCAGTATGATGTACGCATATCTTTTTCCCCAATAAAGTTTGGCAGACATTTCTTCTCTAGCTCCCTCACCCGACCACTGAATTTCTAATAACCAAAAAAGAAATTTCAAATTCCCTTGTATATGATGCCTCCCTGAAGTACTAGGTTTTAAAGATAGCTAGCCGCTAGATTAACGGTTTTTCAGTCTTCCGATACTTTTATATCTCGAGATACATGCAAGGGGGAAATTTTTTTTTTTTATAGGCGATTTTTATTATGATTAATCTTTGAAAATAGATACAAAGATTAAGCACGGGCACACCGACATACACCGTCCGAGAACCAAAACTAAAATGACAGCAAGAGGGAATATTGCATGCATATCAGTCTATTCCTGTTACGTATTGGTCCATTCCACTTCTCAGACCGATTCATGGTTGCTGTTGATACTTGACCGTTAAGGGATTTCGGCACTTACACACACACATATATATATATATATATGAACATTGGTTTTAAAAACTCACAACTACGACAACCAATTTCTGTTATGGATTGTTCGATATTCCCTATATTTTTACACCTCGAATGTTACAACTCACACATCATACTCCTTCGAAAGAAGAGAAACATAATTACATAAACATAATCTATATTTCTTTAACCGCAACATTGAAATCACGGGGGAAATCATGAGAGAGCTATAGAGAGAAGCAACTATATATGAATAACTTTACCAAAAAAAAAAAAACTATATATGAATAATTTGGTATGGACGTATTGAGTTATATATAAGGAAAAAAAAAACTACTATAAATAAGAGACAACCACATTAATAGTAATCTTACATATTTTCTTTGCCTAGCCCAAAAAAAAAAAAAAAAAAAAAAACTAGCTTCATAACCCGAGAAAAATAAAAAAATGAAAAAAGGCCTCAATGACCACTAATTAGGCTATGTTTGGATGATGAACGAGATAATGAACCGAAAAATAAATACAAAACTCTCTCTCTCTCTTTGTTTCCTTATGATATTCGAATCCATCGATATATCTCTCCACAAATCCATGAATCAAACACAGCCTAGATAGTGCACGAAGCCGATATTTTTTTTATAATAACTCCGGTGCTCGGGCCACGAACTGATACTTTTTATCGATAGTTATACGGTAAATTTGACATGAATGCCAAAATCTTGGAAGCCAAATCAGATATTTATTTCACAAAAGAGGACTTGAAATCAACTTTGACATGGCTATAAAGCAAACTTAGAACAAATTAACTACCCCGTACATGATAAGGTGATGGAGAGGCCATCTTCTTTTGGTGCTTCAACTCTTTATAAAACTTCTTGATGAACTCCTCCGCCGCCTTATCCACCTGACCAACATCGCGATCCTCCTCCGCCTCTTTCAACGGGAACGGCGAATCCGTTATCCTCAGCTGCCTCACCGCCGGGCTCTTCCCGAACCCCGGCAAGAAGAGCGGCGACGCCTCGGGAAGCTCATTGTTCAAGATATCAAACACCTTCTGAATGACGCTCACGTCATCGTCGCGGCGGTAATAGTAGCTGCTACCACCTCCGCGATATTGGTGGTGTTTGCGGCGGGAGTAGTACGAGGGAAAAGCTGGGCTGTTGCTGCAGCTGAACTCGTACTCTCGAGGGGAGACGAAGGAGAGAGAGGCGTCGTCCGAGCGGCAGCTCAGGGCGGCGGCGTAGTGGTGGTGGAGGGTGAGGTACTTGGTGAGGGCTTTTCCGGCAATCTTGCCTTGTTTTAGGAGAAGATGGAGATCGAACATCATTAGCTTGCTCTTTGATATGCCTTTCCTCATCATGTAGAAAAGGATTCTTATTGTGTTCCATAGTTTCTTGGCTATCATTGGTGGTGTTGGTTCCATCTCCATTTCTAGAGAGAGAAAGCTAGAGTGAGAGGAGGAGGAGGAGGGAGGGAGGAAATAAGTAAGAAGGTTTTTCTTTGGTTTGTTGAGAGGAAGATGAGAGAGCCATTTATATAAGTCCTTATGGGGAAGAAAACACCACAAAAAATACTACTAATATGCTCTCTTTTTTTATTGTGAAAATGGAGAGTAAGGGATTGGTATGACCACGCTCAATCATAGCCCGTGCTTACTATTTTAGGAGTAATTATTAAGTAATTCAGAAGGACGGTCGAGTGGTGCTCAGGGATATTTCAACACGGGGATTCACAAGAGTGTAGTGTTAGAGTGTCCCGAAACAATACGTGATTGTACTCCCGAACTACTGAACTACGTGCTCCCGCACTACTGAACAGTTAGAGGTATTTAGGGGTCAAAAGCTTCTTATACAAAGCTCAATAAAGGTGTTCTAGTTTAATCGACACCATTTTTAACACTAAATTTTAGTGCTTTCTTCTACCGAAATTTAAAATTCATAAGCTTGAAGGGAGTATTCATCGATGTGCCTTTGTGAGATTGGTGGCAGAATGTTTGCCACGCGCCCAATGCAGGTGAGGATATGTTGCTTTCATGTGAGAAAATGTGGTGGGAATTAATTTTCCGTCGTGGTTTTAATTTGTTTGGAAATCCTTTTCTTTTTTGGGAACTGGGTTTGGACACCCTTGGGTTGGATTAATTATTCAGTAATTTCGGAGCACAGCTACGTGGTTGTCCGGATTATTTTAAAAATTGAATCCAGTTAGGGTCCCGACATAGTCAAAAGGAAGGAGTGATGTTTTGGTTAACGGCGAACACTTTCGAAGGTGACCCTCTCCTCTGACCGCCCGCTGGCCTATCAGGATAGCACCACATATTTACATGGGGTTCATATTCACAAGAATGTATCGTGCTAGAGTGACTCAAAGTACTACATGGCGATGCTTCGTAGCATTACAACATCAACAATAACAGAACTCATCTTGTCCCCAATCATTGGAGGTATGACGCGAGGATGATTGGAAACAAATCTAACTTTTGGTAATATACACACAAAGTGACTGCTCTCAGAATACCACTAAAACAGTGGCCGCCTAAACCTCCAAGAATCGAGGAGCTACAATGATGTTTTGCTGTAAAACTATGCTCCAAAATCAAATCCGAAAAACATCAGGAAGAGCAAGCCTAGAGGTTGACTACATATTTAATTAGACCTTTGGAGGTTGTTTTAAAGTACCACATGGCATGCTCCGGGAGTACCAAATATAAAATTAGACCTTTGGAGATTATTACTAGAAAGTCCCTCCAATGGGATGCAACTTCTCAAAAACGTCCCCACTACAATGATTAAAAGATATTTTGGAGGAGTCCTTATTGTCAAGATTAGACGCACTGCCTTCCAGACTACTCGCATTACAGCTTGGTTCGACCATGGCCTCCTTTTTTTATGATTCCATTTCTGTAATATCACCATCTATTTAAAAAATTAAAAATTATACATTTCGATTCATATAGTTTCATCAAGTTTCAATTTGGTACCAATAGTTTGAATTTTGAGCAATGTCAACCTAACTTTAACCGGGGTTTCAGTTTTTTTTTTTAATCGGCTACCCGAATTTCAATTTGGTCATTCCGGTTAAATTAAGTACCATAAAAATGTTCCTCTTCAATCTTCGTCTGATTGACACATGGTAGATAATTGTCAATTTGACCCTCAATTTCGTCGGAATGGCCACATTGAAACAAATTGTAACACAGCTAAAAGTCTAGGTACACTACTGTTCAAATAAGTAAAACAATAAGTACTAAAAACGAAAATTAGGTGATCAGAATACAGGTATATGGAAATTTTTATTTTACCCAAATCAATGAGTATATATCCTCGGACACTCCTTAGCATATTATTATTATTATTTTTTATCATTCGTCATTCTTCATTTATTACATGAGGGAGGGGGAATGAGACTCGATCCCGGAATGCAGAGTGGGACATCCTATAACTCTACCGCATGGGCTAGGGACCACTTGCCTTAGCATATTATTTTAATATGGAGAAAAGTTGTTGGTTGAAACTCCATCTTTATGAGCTGTGTATGCGAGCGCCTAACCTTGGTACTAATTTTATGCATGGCTTTAAATTAACATGACTTGACACAATAAATAAATTTTACTGTTAGGTGTGCTTGGTATGATTTTTAATCAAGTGGTATTCAAATAATTTGGTTCCATATCCACCATTTTTAATTTTGTTTGCCCATATAGGTTAGAAATTTTAATACCCATTAATAATTATATTAAGTACTACTTGGGCTAGTTCATGAGTTTGGTAAGCGTAGTTTGAAACTCATTCTTTTTTCTGCAGTTCATACGCTTCGATAGATCACTGATTACACCTCGTGCGAAATACGTACGAAAAACTAATGGGCATCTAGTGCACTACCTAAAAGAGTACCACAAAGTGTCTTAAGGAGGGAGAAAGGAGAGAGAGAGAGAGAGAGAGAGAGAGAGAGAAGGAAATTTTTGTGGGACCAAGAGCATTAAAGTGGATCTCACTCTAAAAGATAATTAACATATATATATATACTCTATCGAATGTGTTATGAATGATATGTTGAATGTAAGAGGGGAAAAACTAACGACATTAATTCTTGGTTTTTAATGGGATCGAATCCGCCTTTCGTGGAAGAATCCTAATTCTATAACACTAACAAACAGTTAGAGCATCTTTGGCCTAGACGGCACAGGAACGAACCACTTGCCTTAGCATATTATTTTAATATGAAGAAAAAAAGTTGGTTGAAACTCAGTCTTTATGAGCTGTGTATGCAAGCTCCTAACCCTGGTACTAATTTTATGCATGGCTTTAAATTAACATAACTTGGCACAATAAATAAATTTTACTGTTAGGTGTGCTGGGTGTGATTTTTAATCAAGTGGTATTCAAATAATTTGGTCCCATATCCACCATTTTTTATTTTGTTTGCCCATATAGGTTAGAAATTTTAATACCCATTAATTATATTAAGTACTACTTGGGCTAGTTCATCAGTTGAGTAAGCATAGTTGGAAACTCATTTTTTTGCAGTTCATACGCTTTGATAGAACACCGATTACGCCTCGTGCGCAATACGTACAAAAAACTAATGCCTAAGCGGTCACATTTTGAGTACTACATTTTGAATTTTGATATACCGTATCGAATGTGTTCTGAATGATATGCTGGATGTAAGAGGGGAAAAACTAACGACGTTAATTCTGAGCTTTTAGTGAGATCGAATCCCCCTTTCATGAAAGAACTCTAATCCTACAACACTAATAGTTAGAGCACATTTGCCTAGAGATGGCAAAGGCTCTCAGATGCTGGTTTCTATAAATTCAGCCTCCATCATTGGTTTTGGACCTTGGTTCCACCGGATTGGGGATGTTGTAGTTCACATCCTTACTACAACAGTGTAGTGCGACAAATGACGCAATTTTACATGCATTTAAAAGCTGTCATAAAGTCAATGTTAGTTTAAAGAGCCTCTAAAAAAATTAAAATGTGGACAAAATTATCGTCGTTTTGCTGCACTACACCATTGTAGTATATGGGTGCAATACAGTATTCCCGGATCCGGTTCCACCGCTATAACTTCTTGTTGTTCATATCAAATTAAATGACAACGATGTATTAAATCCATGACCAAATTAGATTATTTACCAGGATGTCAGATCAATCAATATAGTCCATTAATGAATATATTCGTAATGGGTATAGATAATACTAGAATACACTCAATTCAGCGATTGGAGGCAGATTTTTTTGTGGATTTATGACCACAGCCACCGTAGGTCTCGGTTATTTGTTCGTTGTAATCAGCTTATTCCAGTATAAAAGACAAATCTTCATAAAAGACAACCAGAGACGGATAGCAGCAATGACTGGTTTTGTTACGGGATAATTCGTGATATTCACATCAATCTATAATAGGCCGCTCCATGAAGGATTGGTTCAACGCATGACCAAGGGTTGAGAGGTTAATGGAGGGTCCTGTTCTTTCTATTCTTCCAACTTAAAGAAGTTGTTGAGAGATCAGCTGCCTGCCAGCTTGACATGGGGTGCGTGAATGAATTGGGGCACCTACTTTTGACACGTGGTGCGCTTGGATTATTGCACTGATAGGTCCGGCTATGGCTTATCAGGAGTCCGACTGTAAAGAGGTTACCGTTACATTCCATTCGTTCATCTTTGTATTCTTTTTTTTTTTTTTGGGTACATCGGAAAGCAAAAACAGATACAGAAAAGGAAAAACAGCAACAACAACAACGAGAAAGAAAAACAACCACATAACGATCAACCCAAATCTTCACAAGATCGGGTTCCAAAGAAGAAGAATTCGCATCCAACTTCCACCGACGCCGGGGTCTTACCTGCTGCCGCCACTGCCGTCGTTGTGCCGCTGCCGAACACCACCCACCGCCTCCTTCATCAGAAGCCATTGGAGGCCGGAGCTCGAATTCATCTTTGTATTCGAAGGTTTGGATTTTTAAAAGATTTTACCATGACGAAGTTGGTCTTCCTGAGAAAAGATCATTTTTTTTAAAACACGTAACCCTTTAAAAATATATTTGGATGACCAAGATTACACAAACGACTCTCTGCCGTCCAACAATATCGGACTGCAGGAAAGTCAGATTCAAATAAAAGGGTTCTGTTTACACGTGCGGTGGGTGAGAAAAGTTAAGGATGGATTAGTTAAAGATTTGCCACTGAAAAAAATTATACATGCACAAGGATTTATTTTGCTGCACCAAAGAGAAGTATTTTCTGAAAGTGTATTCTCTGGGACATACAAAAAAAGATTACATTAGGATCTCATATTTGTACTCTCTTTTTTTATCCAAGATCTCATATTTGTACTTGATGGTAAATCTAGATATATTTTTCATCGTGTACAAAATATATCACTAAAAGTTCTCACTGTTTCATAATCCGTGTTTTCCATGTCTTTTTTTATTTTTTTATCGAATTTTGTACTTTATTTTTTTACTTTTTAGATGTATATTGCGTATCTTTGTTCAAAAAGTAAAAAAAAATTTGTTAAAATGTTAAAAACTCGGCTAAATACAACAAATTAGGCAACCCTTATATAAAACTATTATCATTGAAACTTTTCTCAAAACTATCAACCAAACAACTTCGTAACAAATTCTAATGACTCTTCAAACTTCCTTCCAGAAAATATTGCAAATTAACTTCTAACAATATCTTGCGAAAAAATACAAATACACTTGTGCTCATTCTAATGAATCGTATATAGCACGTCACAGCCGTTCAATAATGGGCTCTGTTTGGGAGCATCTTTTTTGATTTTTTGGTTTCTCTTTTTTGGTTTATGGGTGTTTGGCAGCCAAGGGGAGAAAGAGTTTTTCCAAAAACTGTTTCTCCATTTTTGGGGATAGAGAGAAGAAAGGAAAAAGAGGTTCACACCTCCTTTTCAACTTCTACTTACGGATTTCTCTCATCTCTCTCTCCCAAAATGCATTTTGAACATTTCTCCCAAACACTTATCCCAGATTCAAAAGTCATTCTAGCCATAATTCAAAAAATCAAAAAGCCAAAAAGTTAAAAATGAAAAACTGAAAAATAGGGTCTCAAACACCCTCTGAATATGATCAGTTGCTAAGAGGAAAATGCGCAGGGACAGGGACATAGTTGTTTGGATGCAGATGCAGACTAATAGACCTTCGAGATGTGTTGGTTCTATATAGGCTTATCTACCATTTTAATCCCTACAAAATATACCAAGTTTCAATTTCGTCCTTGCAAATTTTGTGTCAATTTCGTCCTTATAGTTTCAAACGAATTTCAATTTTGCCCTTCTGTCAAATTAATAATAGAAAATGCTTATGTCGCAAACTGAAAATGCTTAGAATACCAGAAAAATATTTAAAATACTGGAAAAAATTATTATTCTCCAAAAATGATAAAAAAATTAATTTTTTTTAAAATACCGGAAAAAAGTCATCAGACAAAAAGTTTATGAAATTTTTCTAATGACTTTTTTTTAGATTAATCATTCGTATCGACGAGAGGAATCAGAAAATATAAAAATATGAGTCGAAGTTAAAAAAAAATTCATATAAGACAACACTTGATATAAAAAAAAAATAATAATAATTCCTCTCGTCGATAAATATGGGCCGAATTAGACAGAAAGATTTTTCAAAGACAAAAGAATACCAAATAGCTATTTTTTATTATTATAAAGTGTCGGCTTTGGCCCAAGGGGTATTTTAATTTCTCCAATCTTGGTTGGAATCCTCTCTTTTCTCCCTCCAACTTGATGTACCCATTGTCAAACTTTCTTCAATAAATTTATTGCCGTTTCAAAAAAAAAAAAAGTGTCCTCTTATATGCACTTTTTTTAAATTCGGTCATATTTTATACTTTTTTGATTCCTCTCGTCGATACGAATGATTAATCTCCAAAAAATCATTAGATAAATTTCATAAACTTTTTGTCTAATGTATTTTTTCCTTTATTTTATAATTTTCATCATTTTTTCCCGATATTTTAAGCATTTTTACTTTATTTTAAGCATTTTCTGGTATTTTAAGCATTTTCCGTCATTAATTTGACGAAAGGGCAAAATTGAAATTCGTCTAAAACTATAAGGACGAAATTGAAACTTGGTATATTTTGTAGGGACTAAAATAATATATAAGCCTTCTATATATGTAAATTTCGCGTGGAACATTTTGTGTGTTTCGATCCGGACATCTGTATCCATATTCCATAGCAGCGCTCTTCCTAATAAGTTGGTTGCTGAAGAAGTACATTTCTTACCTATTTCTGTTTTCTACTCTTTTATTTCGATCTGTTTTCTATTCTTTGTGCGATTCTTTTTCTTTAATTTACGTAAGTTAAGGTAGTTCCTCTAAAGTGGGCGTGGTAGCTTCAGAAGTTCCTATGAGTGTGTCAGGAGACAGAAGTAGTGGGTACTGTGGGTAGGTAGAACCATGAACAAGTAATGAAATAAATTATCCTATAAAACTGCAGAGAGTCAAAATTTGTTTTACTCACTCCATCAGTCCACCTTTGGAGTGAGGGAATATGTTTGAATGCATGTCTTCCCTTCCTCTTTGTCAAAGGATTTTTATGGTAGCTTTCGGTCAGTTTACACACATTTCAATTATTTTTCATGTTGAAAAATAATGTAAGGCTGTTTTTACGGCTAGATTTTCTTTTTCTTTTTTATTTTTTTGTCATTCGTCATTCCTAATATATTACATGGGAAGGGGGGAATGAGACTCGATCCCGGGATGCAGTGTGAGGCATCCAAAAACTCTACCGCATGAGCTAACCACCAATTGCTTTCTTTTCATTGAAAACGTAACACTTCTCTATATTTAGAGCCTGTTTGGGAGCCGGTTTTTTATATTTTTCCATTCTTATTTTTGCATTCTGAGTGTTTGGGAGAGAACCCCCAAAACTCATTTTGTGAGAACTCATTTTGCATTTTGCACAATCCAGCCCAAAAGTGAAAAAGAGGTCCCAACCTACTTTTCACATTCTCCGGTCACATTCTTCACTTTTAAAATATATTCTGCACATTTCTCCCAAACACTCCTTCCAATTCAAAACACATTATGATCATAATGCAACAAAACCAAAAAATTATACCATGCTTCGAAATGTGTCTTTTTAATGAAATTGGATTAATGTATTTTGTTAGGTAATTGATATTCACACACCCCAAATTATTATCTACGCCTCTGACTTGTCTTTAGTGAAATTTTTACACATAAATCACTCCGTTCGGACTCTTTCGAGATCTATTTTGATGATAGGGATCATTGATATTTTAGACCTTGTTCACAAACATTTAGCATGCAAAAAATCATGTTAATTGGATGTCTGATGTGTTTTGATCGTGTGTTGCATCTTTTTCAATCCCATTTTCCTAAAGAAAAGTGTATTTTGGGAAGAGACCATGTTAAACGATATTCGATTAATATGAATTTTGACATGCCTACTAATTAATCTCGACAAAATCAAAAATATCAACAGTTTCAATAATCAAAACTGGTATGGAAAAAGTTCAGAAATAACCCGGACAAAACCATTCAATCCCTTAGAGTGACAAAACCATTAATCATTGAATCTCTCTCTCTTCCCCTCTCTCTTTCTAATGAGTGAAAGTAATGTGGCATGCCGACTTGGAGCCCATGCCATGTTCCCAAAATGTGTGTATCACAAGTAGAGTATTTTATTTTTCAAGCCTTAAACAATACTTCTATAAGATGTGTTATTATTTTCTAAGAAGCTATGTGGAAGTGAATGATCCACCATCAACTCAATTAGATATCTTTCTCCTTTTTCCTACTTCCAGTTTTAATTAATTTTTTGGCCCCATTTTTCAAGGGCCTGGACCATGATTTCAAAAGTCAAACAGTTAACAATATCCTACTCCTCCCTCCCACAAAATAATACTCACTCTGTCCCAAATTGTTGTTCTTTCTTTTCATTTTCGGATATCCTAAAATATTTGTCTCATTTCTAAATACATCCTTCAAAACAGGATCACTTTTCAGTTTTACCCTTAAATAATATTTTTCCCATCTCAATTAGCTTGTCCATTATCTT
This sequence comes from Gaultheria prostrata, assembly GCA_036023075.1. Taxonomy (NCBI): domain Eukaryota; kingdom Viridiplantae; phylum Streptophyta; class Magnoliopsida; order Ericales; family Ericaceae; genus Gaultheria; species Gaultheria prostrata. Next base: position 15,972 of record JAXBDA010000124.1, on the reverse strand, counting down.
TTGTTTTATGATGATTCTTATGATTTTGGAAACTGTCTAATAAAACTAATTGATATCTATCAAACAAGATCCATATTGCATATGTTTTGAGTTTCATATAAAAAATTAGCCTCACAAAATTGGTCACAGTAATATTGACTGGATTTAAAGGCAAAACAGAAAAGACAATACAAAATTTTCACACTTCTTAAAAACTCACTTCCCCAAAAGGGGCAAACAAATTGAGATGGAGGGAGTAGTTCTGTTCACAAAACGATAAATTAAAAATAATATATTCTTTTGAAGAGAAAAGGTTTAAATAAAATTCATGAATTACAAGAGCTCATTAATATCTAGTAAATTGGTAAAAAAATATTGAATTATTCTTTAAAAAAATATATTATTTTTAAGTTATCGTTTTGCGAATCGAACTATCATTTTGGGATGGAGGGAGGATGTTTTTAGTAGAATGGCAATTTCTTTGTCGATGGTTAAGGGTGTCCAGGTCAATTTACGTGATCCTCGACTAGTCCGCTCTCCAGTCCACTCAAAGGCGGGCCGGCCAGCCACATCGAGACTAGGGGGTTCACAAGAAATTATTTTCTTCGAGTTTCAACAAAGAATTGAACTTTGGTCAATTATGTGCAGCAAACCCACAAACCAACCTTAATTTAATTTAATTGATTGTTGAGATAAACGACTGTGATTGAATGCCAAAGGCTTCTTTGCAATGCCCGCTCACATAATGTAGGTTGCATATATGTGTAGATCTCATCCCATATAAATAAGGCGTTACAAATGACCGTTGCATTTAAATTATCTCAAGAAACCACGGGGTCCAAAGTCTATATATGTGATCATCATTCTTGTTTTCCATGCTTTGAAAAGTACAAAGGGCACACATTAAGCATGCATTGGGTCTATTACATATGTTGGTCCAAAGTCCATAAAAAAAATGGAAGTGTGAACTTTAGAAAATAACTACTCATAACAAAAAAACAACAAACACCGAATAAACATTAATTACATGTATTGCAGGTTCCTCTTTTCCCCAATTAAAGTAGTAATTAACTAATACTAACACATAACTTTGTAGGGCACGATTGATGTTTCCATGTCTTCAATAATTCACGTACAGAGCTGTCTTCAAAATTAAGCTTGCCCCATCAACATCTTTATTTATTTTTGGGCTTTTGATTTAATATATAGGAGGACAAAGGGTCTTTTTATTAATTTTCAACTCTTTGTGTTGGGTCTAATATGGGAGTATCAACTTTTTTTTTTTTTTCCATTCAATATACATTAGTGGGGTTAGCGGGGAAGTTAGTGAGTTAGTCAGCCAGACGCCTCTGCCGATGGTCGAACCCTGGTCTCGTTTGTAGAAAATCAGGAAATAACCGTTAGATTACAAGCCCTTGGTTGAAGTATCAACTATGAACTGGGATAAATTATTATTCCCAATTGTCATACTAAAATGGAGTTGTGACATAAGATTAATTATCTGTGCACACCTACTATAGTCTTTAATTAGACGTCGTACGAATTTAATAAGAATTCATTTGGCACTTCGAAATCTCCACAAATTTAGAGGAAATGGAATCAATTCCCCGTGTATTAGGGGCCGGGGCCTGTATGTGATACAAAACCCTGATCCCGTAACAATTTATAGCATCTAGAAGTTTTCAGAGAGGCCATTTTTAGGAGCAGAATTGGGGGCTGTATGAGAGTTGAATTGTGCAAGCATCATGGCAGCATCACTACATACCCAGAAAATATACAAAGAATATGTCTAGAATTTGTAAATTAATGGCCCAGATTCACTTAGAGGGAATCTAGGCCATTAATTTTCACTTTCTTGGTACTTTCTGTGCATATTTTCTGGACACCTAGACATTCTGGCGTCATGGGGCCGGGCTGTTTCATGGCTGATTTGGGGGCTAGTTTGGGCGCTGTTTTTAGGCTAATGGCGGCCGGACTGTTTCATGGTAATTACCGTTACCACCCCAGTAATTACCTGGGGTGATAATGGTTAAGTGATATTTGGTTGTGCTCTAGCATATGTTAAGCTGATCATAATACCCTCGATATTATAACGCACTCTCTTCGTTCCTAAATAAATGTCCTACTCTCTCTCTCTCTCTTGCCTTTTTTCAAATAAAAAAATTAAGTGTTTTCGTTTATCATTTTTTGAATTTTTTCGCACCGAATTAAAGTATTCATCGTGTACTTTAATTCAGTACGAAAAATGATACACGGAAGCACTTAATTTTTTAAGGGTCTTGCTAATGGGTGCACTATTACACCCGTTAAAAGTACAAAAAGTATATTTATTGGGTCTCACTTGTACTGTAAAGTGCACTTAAAAGAGCACTTTTAAGTACAAGTCGAACCCATAAATGTACTTTTTGTACCCTTAACGGGTTAGCATTTCTCATTTTTTAATTTGAAAAATGGCACGACTTTTCGTAGTGGACACTTATTTAGGAACGGAGGTAGTACCTTTTATGTTTTGTCATTCGATATACATCAGTGGGGGGTTAGTGAGGAAGTTAGTGAGTTAGTGCAAATGGGGTCTAAAAGCTATCCGTAACCCTAAATCCCAAACGCCTCTACCGAGGCTCGAACCCTGATATCGCTTGTAAGAGAACCAGGAGATAACCGCTAGGTTACAAGCCCTTGGTTAAGGTACTTCACCTTCTAATTAGTAGAATTTCACAGATTTTGTTATTATACAAAAGAAAAATTCTCTTTTTAATTTTTTGTTGTTTGCTCGGTGAAAGTCAGTAGATTTAATTGCAGTTATGTTTGAATGTTTTTTTTCGAGAATAGAGAGAAAATATTATTGATCACTGAGCAATACTAGTACAGTAGAAGTTAAATGATGCAACCGATCACAGACGCAGGGAGACCTGCAAGACCATTACATCTATCCTACACAATAAAACACAGTGATAAAATCCTACACAACAAAACACAGTTAAAAGACTAAACACAAATAAACTATACACATGCAACCTAAATCCTCCTCCAAAACATTACCGCGGCGAGAAACCGACCGTCAAACTTGATCTCCGACAGCAATAAACACGCCCGGAAAGTAAAAGCACTACCGATCCAACATCACCTCAGTATTTGCCTTACTCCCATCCAAGCTCCAATCACAACAATAACCTTACTCCTCTCCGGAGCTCGAACCTGCAAAGATGATTGAAAAAGTGATGCATGTATCTGGTTTCGTGAAAAACATACGAAACCCATTTGTAAACCAGGAAAACAATACAAATCATTTGAAAAACAGATGAAAAACATTTAGAAAGCTTGTGAAAATAAACACACGGATGCATGCCAGAAGCCCAAGTAGAAAGGCGAAACGAAAACCCAGGAACGGCACGGGTACAAGCCAGAGGTTTTGTTGTTGAATGTTGGATCGAAACACTCCAAAGATCTGAAAAATTAGAAACGGTTGAGGTATGGGCCGGAGGACATACGATTGGGTGAAAAATAAACGGCAGCGAGAGACGAAGCCCATGCAAAACGATCAGAGATGGATTTCAATCGGCCAAAGGTCCAATCGAGCGAGAAAGGGATGGCCGACAGAGATCCGATCGTGCGACAAAGAGGCAGCGTGGCGATTGTCGGAGAAAGGCTAAGCCGATTGTTTGAACCTTAGTAAAATGCACAGGGGTATACTTTATATGGTGCCTACCATTCTACTTGCTAATTCTCTTTTATTCTTTGGTCCTTCTCCAATACACATTCTGGTTTCGCTCTTGACCCTTCATAAAAAACTTTGTAAGTGCCAATCATACCCCTCACAACTCCCCCACCTATTACCTTGCGGATTTTAGTTCTCATACTATTTAACATGAAAGTAGGAGATTCACAATAAATTATTTTAAAATCAAATCCCGGATCAATTATGGAAGGGACGAATCTAGCAACTAGGGGTGCAAATGAGCCGAGCCTAGCTAAGCTTTGTAGAGCTCGAGCTCCGTTCGTTTAGTAAATGAGCCACATCGAGCTCGAGCTTTGCTTGCTCGTAAACGAGCTGAGCCAATATAATTTACTTATTGAGCCTTCTTAAAAGAGCCGAGCTTTTGTGAGCCGAGGTGAGCTTTATGGAGCTCGTTTCCTAAACAAGCCTAAAACTCGAGCTCGAGCCCAGCTCAACTCGAGCTCGATTACCAAGTCAGCCAAGCCAAACCTTGCCTTAACGAGCCGAGCCACGAGTTACTCGCGAGTAGCTCGGTTCGTTTACGGCCCTTACTAGCAGCCAACCGAGCTAACCATTGAGGCTTTCACAAGCTTTGTTAAACGAAGACATGAAGTTGAAGTTGAACCAAACCACAATCACTAGCATCCCGATTATGACCGGAAAGCAAAAGCTAATTTTCGAAAAAGACAAACAATTAGCGAAGAAAAGGACATTGAATCAATAAAAAAATGCAAGTTGATTTCAGCTTCCTCCATCGAATTTCGAAATCAGCAATTAATACGATCGTGTCCAAACGAGGCCTACCGCAACCAATTATTTCAACTCATCCAACCACTTTGATAAATTCTTCTTTTGACCCTTGAGATGGCCTGTCGAAGTTAATTGAGATATTTGAGGAGCTATAATTGTTATGTCGTTTTCGTTGTTCTTTCATAACTGTACATAATTAATCAGGGATTTGGACATGTCTCTGCGTAACTTGATTAATTTCAGAGATCTAAAATTAATAACCGGACAAATCTAAAATATTTCCAATAATTTTCTGTAGTCGTTTTCGTTTTTCTTGTGTTAGTTTTCTTTTACATACGCAACAACCAGTTTTGTCAAAATCATACGATAGACGAGACGTATCGTACGAGTCGTATCATATTATAAGCCTCTAAAATAAGTTTCCATTTTTGTGCCCTAACCATTTGGATTTTGCCATGTGTCACGAAATTGAGGTTATTTTGGTGGGTCAATTGTGTCTAGTTGCACAGTGTCTTGTCCAAATTAGAGCTAGAGTGTTTAACTGTGGATTTGAAAGGCAAAGCGAAATTAATCAATTATTGGGGATTGTATGTACTGAAACACACCCTAACTTGCTACTAGGGTAACATCTAAAGACAATCCAGGGGTAAAATGTGCTCGATATATAAAGGAATTAGGGACATGTAGTGTATATTCGGACCGTCCAAAAGTGTGTTGAACGATCCGGATTTTAAAAAAGACTCTTCCAACAAAGAGAGAAAAATAGCTTACTTAGTTGTCATCAAAGTTTAAAAAGCATATTGAGATATGTGTAAAATATATAATGTTTTCGTCAAAGTTTAAAAAACATATTAGAAGCCCGTGCATCTAATCTCTCTTTTACGTGATGTTTTCTACGTACAATTCTCTTTTTTCCACTGTATTCTCTTAAACACGCAAATTGAATGCACATTTCTCTTTCCTATTTTGTATTCTTCATCTATTTGCTTGTTTAGACTACGCATCATCTGATAATATTTTATTAAGTGGAATCCCGAGAAGTTTGGTCCAGTGACACAAGAGATTAACCATACGACTTACTCTCAAGAGTCACAATATCAAACTTCGTAAAAATCAAACATTTCAAACTTTGTGATTACCAGATGGTCTCCTCTCCTGGTCATTAACTTTAGAACCTCATGATAAGTTGAGGTATGCAAAAGCTGGTTAGGAGACCCAGTTATGAGAAAAAGCAGTATGCTGAAGGGACTATGGCTTTGGGCTTGGCATCACATGGAATATGTTTTTTGTGGAATTGCTGGTTTTGGATTGGGTCTCAAGTTTGATTTGCCCTCAAACTATGCCAAACAAAACCACCAAATGGGCTGAATTTTGCCAGCCCAAACCCTTATAATCCAATCAAAAAAATGTCAATTGGGCTCAAACAACCTGGATTGGGCATTGTCAGTCCAATTCTCAGCCCTCTAGGGCTCTCTCTGACTCTCTCTCTCTCTCCATTATATTTTTTTTTATCTTTGTATTTGCAGTCTATTAGATTGACAATAAACAAATAATATGACAACGAAATAAAAAGGGTAGCAATAAAGCTAAAAATATTTTTGATTGTGCCAAAACTTAAGTATATGAAGTACAAACTATTTAAGCATTTGAGTTTTGGTATAATAAAAAACAATTTTGACATTATTACTACCCAATAAAAATATGAACTCCAGAGTACTATTTACACTTTTTAATGTACTTTCACACATTTTTATATGATTTTTACACATTTTCAATGCACTTTTTGAACCTTACTGATTACCAAGTAGGCCAATAAGCTGATTTTAACAAAAAAAAAAAAAAAATTACTATTTTCTTATTTCATCAGAAGATTCAAAACTCTCTTTCATGGTTGGTTACTGAGATATCTACGTGGCCACTGTAACGAAAGGTCAAACACTCAAAACCGCCACACGTGCACTCCGTTATTCTTGCCGTTACTACAGGCTACTTTAACGGCACCACAAGACATCCAAATGCCCAATTTAACCTCACCACATCGCTTTATTTACTAGACCCCAACTTCTATACTAAGATCTCAATCCTCAAACAAGGGGTAGTTTGGGAAATCTGGCATAGAAAATAACCGCCTGCTATGGATTTTCCCAACCATCTCTTTGGTCTTCACTTTCAAAATCAAGACATCATTTTCTTTTTTCCAAAATCAAGACAACTTTGTCAAAGCCAAAGAATATAGAAAGAAACAAAAGAGAGGAGGATTTGCAGTTCGGAGACTTTGTCCTCAGTTTTGGTCTAATTGGGACGCTCTCATCTCTGACTCACTCGAAAAAAGGTCAGTTTTTTGGTTTCTTATTTGTACATCTCATGTTGCTTTCTATGTAAATTTGTGCTTGATCTGCTTGTTATGTACTATGTTCTTTGATTTCGGAATCGATTGATTTGAGAAACATAAATTTCGCGTAAATTTCAGTGGATTAGTCTTGGGTTTGTAACGGTTTGGCAAAATAATGAACGGTAACTGAGAACAATATGGCTTGTAAAGGAAGTGAAATTTCTGGGTCTGGACTTATATTAAACAGTTGCTGCGAGGGTTCGGGCGTTGGTTTTCAGAATAGCAAATCCGTGAAGGAGGTTTCATCGGTGCTCCGTGTAATCCTTGAATGGGATCTTTACGAGCCTTAGGGGATCGTTTGTCTTGATCGCAAACTCTACGTGTTCGGAACTTTGTTTTCTGTGTGAAGTGAGCACTGAATCATGCTTGGATCCAGGCATTAGTCTGTCTATTACGTGTTTTCTTGTTTATCCTTCGTGTTGAATGGTTTGGTTGTATTTTCCTTTTGATTGTATTCGGATGGAAATCGTTGTAAGTGCCAGAAGGTATTTCTTGAAATACAATCATTCATTTTGGATTAAAAAAAATAAATTATGGCTGTATTAAGGTAGAATCGTTCACTTGGAGAAAAATTGTTTCTCCGTCGCATTTTCTCAGCAACCAAACAGTAAAGGGTTGGAATTTTTTCTCCGTCACATGCTGCGAGACCCGTATGGCTTGTTAGAGGATCGTGTCCGAATCTTTTCTTATGAACCAAAAAGATCAAGTGAGAATCTGGCTTCCATAGCAGGAACTGGCATCAGTTATTTTTGCTGTAAGTTTCTTGCTCAGTTTTCTCTGGATCAAGCTTCAGAAATAAGAGCTGAACAGGGGTTTTCCCACCCTTCCTGTAAGACTAGTTTCCTCAATGTTGTCTGGGTTGCTGAAAATGGTAGCAAGAACAGTTATTAGTACTGCCGGTTGACAATCAAATCCCTTCTGCTCAAACTAGAGTATCGATGGTAATATTTAAATCCGGTGAGGTTTACTACCCAAAACACCAAAAAGATTGAGATTTCTCCTTTTATTTTGGCGAAAAGGGTATGAAATGGATACATGAATGGAAACAACTTGAACTTAAAATTATTCAAAACTTATCGCAAGTTTCTTGCTGGCACCGATGTTTTGGCTTTGAATTCGGTTCTTCTTCTTCTTCCATTCTGTTGTGTTTTAGGTTATCGATATCGATAGCACGTAGAGATTTGGAAGGCAGTCAAGACAAACTGTGATGAATTACCTGTCTGCTTCAAGAAACCACAGAACCAAAGGGTTCAAGTCTAAGCAAACCTTTAAGTTTGCAATGCTTTCAGCTATCTGCTTCTGGTTGTTGTACCAGTGCAAGAACTCGCATCATAACACAAAGCACAATCGGATGAAAATACATATGAAACTCGGTGAAGAACACAGTGCTATGATTCTGGGACGGAAAGGAACTTCAGCATGGCATAGCAGTGAAAGTGATTCCAACTCGAAAGATGTTGACTCAGTGGGAGAGAAATCTGATGAGGAAGAAACTTACCTCAAGGAAAAAGAATACAATCGGGAAAACATTGCAAGTGATGAAGAGAAAAAAGATCAGAAGGATACCGAAAGCAAAGATGAGAAGCCAGAAAGTAATGACGAGAACAATCCTGGTATAGCATCGAGCCTAAATAAGGATTTGAACCATGGAGACCAAAGATTGAGGGTTAATAACGAAACAGACTTGAATGAACCACAGAAGGTTGAAGAAGGTCGTACTTGGACTTCAATACCGCAGAAAGATGAAGCATATAAAGAGAGTATTGAAGATAAAGACCGTATGGAGGAAACAGGCAACGGTGAAGCAGAAGATGGGGTCCATACATTCAATGATGAGAATGGGGTCCCGGAAGATGTTGATCATATTGTAGAGATGATGCCAAGTGAATTGAGCGCAGAGAAGAGAAATGATCTACTTCAAGAAAGTAGAAATGGAACCATTGACAGCATGCCCCGGGAGGAGGAAGGGAAATGATGTCCAGAACCAGTGACAGGTGGAAGGAAAATGATGTCCAGAACCAGTAATGACATGCCACGAGGAGGAGGAAGGAAACTGATGTCCAGAAACCAGTGACAGCATGCCCCGAAGGGGAGGAAGGAAATGACGTAGGACGGATTGCAATCTAGTCATTTATTTCCATTCTGTAGTAATATAATTGATTTCCATTCTGTAAATAAGTCAGAATTGAATCCCTTCAATCCTGCCTTATTCTTAGCACTTACTATCAGTTTGTTTCCATCTTTCCGATATTTCTCTTTCATACATTTTGATCAACTGTTAGCCGTCCTTATAAACAAGAGGACCATGTACTGTACTCTGGAGATCATTGCTTGATATATAAGATACTGAACTTTCTTTCTCTTAGTTTTGTCCTGAACTTTTTTTCTCTTAGTTTTGTCCAGATCAAAGACATATCATCTTTTGTTTTTCGCTTTCGCTACATTAGAAAAGGTATTACTGATTCTGAAAATAGACACAGAAGTTGAAGACAACATTACCTTCGCTTTCGTTACAGATTGTTTTTCTTCTCAATTTTGTTGACAATTTTTGGAGTACGTCTTAGACCTACGTATCCTAAGGCATAAGACAACATTACCTTCGCTTTCAAAGGCCGGAAATCTGAAAATTATGCTCAAATTGAATGATGTACTTTAGAAACTAAACATTTTGGGGAATATAAGTCACTTAGTAGTTAGTACCTCCGCTGTATGCGAAAAACTAACCATTTTGAGGAAATATAGGTCACTTTATTTTCTACAATAAAGTGCACTTGACTGAAAACTTCTGTGTAACTAAAATGATTCCCACATCAGTTTCAGAAGATTTTTCTTCTCACTACTGACAAACAAGGATGTTTTTGTAGCCCCATGGATTGTGCTGTTCTATACAATAACAAGAAGCTAGTCTGAATCTGTAGCTGCATTCATTGTTGATAGTTTCATTCATTCAGGAGTATAAACTTGTTATGGAGTTGAAGATAAATCAGGTCAACTAGGCTGCATCGGATACTGCACAGCCACGTCAAGCACCCTACATGCTTAAGGAGAGAACTACAAAATGAGGCATTGGAGAAGTTGGTGGAAATAGACCATTTCTTGATCTACGAGTTCGTGGATAACAATATAGGATTCAACTCTTTCGTCTCATAGATGAAATTGTTGCCTTTTAGGAAAACTGAGGGAGAAGGGTCTGAACTTGTTTGTTCATTTGTTGTGAATCCAGTCGAGGATGGAAACTGGAGGATTTTTCCCTTTTATGATTCTGCTCTGCATGGCATCGGAGATCGGATGAAAGAAGCTCTTTGGAGCTACTGAACAAAGTTGATATTTTTCTGGACTGTAATTCTGTCTTTCATTGGAATTAGATATGATTATTTCTCTATTGATTTCATCCAAAAAAACAATCACTGGAAGTTCTTCAATTGTAGCAGGTCTATTTTGCATGATAGTAATTGGGAGAAAGTGTTGCATAACAAAGCAAAGAAGTAAAAGGACAAAAAAACAGATGGTGAAATAGCTAGATTGAATAATGGTGAAGAAAAAGGAGAAAAGAATGTCATTTGACACATTAAACCTTGTTGATTCACGTTGCATATGAAGCCAGGCTATGAGCAGGAATCTTAGCAAGCCTTCTTTCCTTCATAATGCTTCTCAGCCTCCCTACCTCTTCTCAAAAATCATTACTAGCATATCCACTGGACGGACAAGACTCTATTAGTTATTTCCCCATTGTTTGTGCCATAAGTGCACCATGTTTTGTTGTGATCCCAAATGTTGTGGATCCGTTGTTTACCTCTCCACATGCAGGTCAGGGGTCGCATGTGCGGGGGAGTGTCTATCTCACATTCGTTAATTATAAACTCCAAAGCTAGTATATGAGCCTGAGCGGCCTCTCCACTCATAGCCAATTGGTTTTGAGTTGGATGCTTTAACAGAACCACATAAATAACATCATTTTCAAGAGCTATGGTTGGGTCGGAATCATATCAGAGCCGTTAAAATATGAGGTCTCAAATGCATTAAGAAGATTAGCTTGCAAAGCAATCCCTTGACTTCCATGACAGGATTGGATGTAATTCATTTCTCTGAGTATTCCTCGTTCTGCATCTACTCTTATGACTCCAACAAATGAGAGAGAGAAAGCGAGACGGAAAAGAAGATTCAAGACAGCAAACTTCTTTGCCAGGTCCAGAAAGAGAGAACCTCTGATTCATCTCACTTTGAGCGATGATATCATAAACAGACGTGGTGTGGATAGGGTGGAGCATAAAATAATTGTGTTCAGATTGAGATGTAATACTTTGACAAAAAGAAAAAAAGAGATGTGCTACTTACAAGTGTGAATATTGATTTATTGTCTTTACTTTATGGCCTCTCTCCAGGAATGTGTTGCTCTTGAAGAACTGTACTTGAGCCATAATCGCATTTCTAAAATGGAAGGCTTATCAACCTTGTGAAATCTTTGGGTCCTAGATGTGTCATCTAATAAGCTAGCAGTTAACGAATTGAGAACCTGCCCCGGTATGGCCAACCCTCCTCCCAGTCTACGTTGATCCTGCCATCCGTTATGAAATGTAATGATGAGCACATTACCTTTAATTCAATGCAGATTGAAAGATCTATGGCTTAATGACAAAAACATAACATCACTAGAAGGTATTCCTGAGGCTGAGGCATTACTGTTGCAGTGCTGTTGTTTTCAACAATTTGCCTCTTCTTACGTGGCTTTCATTTGTCTGATATGGTCTGATTTGGAATTATCATGCTGGATCCATTTTCTTCTAGCTATGCTAATGCCGGGATTTGATCTGCCGTCAATTATTTGGACATGCTTCTTGTCTGATGAACTATTTTTCAATGACAAGTCTTTCCAAACATTCAACAAATTCCTTCTTAATTACTTTTTTAGGAGTTGCACTTGGTGGACCTTACTTGTAAAGCGATGGAAGTTCGTGCCAGAATGTTTTTGCCGAAATGATGGCACCCTTAGTTGACCTTGTACTTTTATTGAAGCAGGCAAGTAGATGTTGTGTTGGATTTATTTTACTAACATGTTTTTTGGCAATGAATACATTTTTTTCAGATAGGTGCATTGACTCTCTCTCTCTCTCTCTCTCTCTCTCTCTGTGTGTGTGTGTGTGTGTGTGTGTGTGTTTCAAGGATGATCTGGTGACTGACCGGTAAAAATGTTATAATTTGGCATTAATATCAGCTCATCCCTGACCTGATAAGAGTTAGTCGCGCATCTAGAGCTATAATTTGCTCACTGCACGGTTTTGGCTGGCTTCCTTCCCCCCAATATCAGTTTCTGCATGTTTTTTTAAAAGAATTACGCAGAAACATCCGCAAAGGCAGAGCTGATAAAATAAGTTTCATCAAGGTTGGACAAGGGAAGTGCCACAATCATAAGTTCTTTGATGTCACAAAATGGTCATCACAACCTACCAAAAGGGAACCCCACCCGTAGTGACCCAAGTCACTACGTCCCCGTAGTGACCTCAATTGTGGGTCCTATGAAATCTTAATTTGCGATCGGAACCGTACAATTTGTTGGGAATTTTGAGTAGATCATTCATGTAAAAAATCAAATTAATTGGATATTGGTAGCCATATGTTCGGATACCATTTATATGGATGGCCAAGATCATTTGGAAAATACACTGTAAGACAAATTTGTTTCAATTGTGGTTCTACCAATCTTCGATGATCATAATTTTTTGTACCCATAGTGTGCTCAACATTCTTGAAAAAATGAACGGTTCCGATCGCAAATAAAGATTTCATAGGGCCCATAATTGAGGTCACTACGGGGACGTAGTGATTTGACTCACTACAGGAACCCCATGTCCAAAAGGGTTTTTCAATAAACAGAAGATATTCAATCAGGGACTAGGGTGGTTTCAAAAATTCCCATTTAGTGCTGTTAACTATATTCTCATTTTCGGATTGAAATCGAACTTATTAGCATCAAAACAAATTCTCTGGTTGCAAGAAGAGCCATGTAGTAATGGAACCAGGTCCTTCACCAAGTTCCCCATATATGGTTGAACGGCATAACAGAAACTTAAACACGCTATTTATAACTGTGTGTGTGTGCGCACGCGCTTTTTTGCGGGTAAGAAAAATATGGCACAGGAAGGTATTCAACCACACCCGATCAATCACAAATCTCTCACAACTAATAAAATAGCCAGAAGGCCAACGTTAAGAAAAGAGATGTAGAACTGCACTCAAGACAATACAAGTTTATTGGTAGAACATACTGCATTTGATTATGATTGGGAGAACGTATTGCATTCGGGGAAGAAAAAAAAAGCAGGACAAAAAACAAGATGGTGAACAGATAGGTTGAATAATGGGGAAGAAAAGATTGTACTAAACCTTGTGGATTTATGTAGAATTTGACGCCAAGCTATAAGCAGGAACCTTAGCAAGTCTTCTTTCCGTCATAATGCCTCTCACCCTCCCTACCTCTTCCCACAAACCATTACTGGCATATATATTAGACAGCACCACATAAACCCCATCATTCCAAGGCTCTAGTTCTAGAAAATGCTTAGACACCCACTCCCCCATCTTGACATTACCATATTTCTCACAGGCACCCATCAAACACCCCCAAATCACTACATTTGCTTCCATTGGCATACCCTCCACCATCTCTCTGGCCTCCTCAAGCAACCCCGCTCGACCAAGCAAATCCGCCATGCACCCATAGTGCTGCAACTTGGGTATGATACCATACTCATTCTGCATCATGCTAAAGTAATGCTTTCCATCTTGCACCATCCCCCCATGCACACACGCACTCAGGACCCCGACGAAAGTCACACTGTTCGGCCTCACTCTTTTGTTTCTCATACAAAGAAAAAAATCAAGCGCCTCAATCGCGTGACCATGCATTGCGTAACCCACAATCATGGATGTCCATGAGGAAACATTTTGTTGTTCCATCCTCGAGAACACCCTATACGCCAAATCCATACGACCACATTTACCATACACGTCTATGAGCGAATTCAACATCAAAATATCGGGTTTTTCAAAACTCCTTGCTTGGTACACGCAATTATGTAGCTGAAGAGCTAAATTCAAGTCTCCTAGGCTTCCACAAGCCGAAGTTACCGTAACCATAGTCACCTCATCTGGGTTGAGCCCACTTTTCTTGAGCTCTATAAACATGGTAATCGCTTCCTTGGCGTGACCACCTTGTGACAACCCTCCTATAACAGCATTCCAAGAACCTAACTTTCTGTTGGGATTTTCCTCAAACACCTTACGTGCATTTTCAAATTCGCCACTTTTCGAGTACAGATTAATAAACCCACTCTCACAAAACTCGTTTGCCACAATGCCATGCTTTATAGCAACCGAATGAATTTGCAAACCCAATTTCACATAAAAAACTCGGGTTAAAGCCTTTAAAACAATAGGTAATGTGTAACAATCCAGTACTACTCCTGCTCGGGACATGGCAATGAACAGAATGAGTGCTTTCGAAGGCAACTCTAGCCTTGTATATGTTCTCATAATGTTGTTCCAGAGAAATGGAACAGGGTACACTTCTAGCATGTGGTATCGGATTATACGGGCGTGTATTTGAGGCAATTCTGATAAGTTTGTGCAATTTGACAAATGGGTAGCCATGATTTTTGCTTGGTTTTGGGTAAAATCAGGTAATGGAGTGTTTGTTTCTGGGTGTGTGGTATTTGGAGAGAGAGTTTGGTTGAGATGGTATGAAATGGGTACGTGTTTGGCCTCTTGGAATTTTGAAAGTTTAAGGACGAGACGATGAGATGAAGTCATGTGGTTATGGGGTGAAACAGGGAGGAGTTGCTGTTTGAGCCAAACAGTGGTTCATCAGTTCAACAGAATATGGAGGGAGGGAAAATGGGTTGATTTTTGTTTTGATTACTCCCTCCCTCCAAAAAAGTTAGGGCACTTGGGATTCCAAATTTTCCTTTCTATTTCTCATTGAGCTCATAATCATTACAATTTTGTAGTTAAATAGTTGTTTGCACATTAAAAAAATGACGGGCAATATTAGAAATTTATCAAATACTCCCTCCGTTCAATTTTCATAGTCCAGTATTCCTTTTTGAGACGTCCCAAAATGTTAGTTTACTTTCCAAAATAAGCAATAGAAAGTAAATAAAGTTACATTATTACCCTTTTGTTTGAATTAAAGTACTACTACTTCATCAATCAAATCACGTTTTTAAGAGGGCATAAGTAGAAAATTGAACACTTTTGATGTAATCATTGTGTCCCCTTAAAAGTTGGAATCCCTAAGTGGGACTATGAAAATGGGACGGAGGGAGTAAAGTACATTGATTTTCATTTACAAATGGACTAACATTTTGGAACAAACTAAATTAGAATACTGGGCCAATTTTTTTGGACGGAGGAATATGTAACAAAAGTTAGGGTAGTTCCTAACATAAGTCATTTGGCTTTTTGAAATTTTCTTTTATTTAAAAAGATTTGGTTGCTTGTTAATTTTGCGTCAATTTTCCAATAAAATTTTGGGTGGTGATAATGCCAAAACCCAAATTGTTCCTGCCAAAACTCAATTCCACCTTTGACTTATTTGCCCTTTTCAAGTTAAACAGAAATGAAAAGTCACCATAGAGTAAAAGGGCAAATAAGTCAAAAGTGGAGTTGAGTTTTGGCAGGAACAATTTGGGTTTTGGAATTATCACCACCCAAAATTTTTTGGTTTTCAGTAAAACCCAAGTAGCACCTTTATCCAAGTGATTTATTTTAGAAAACTACCCCTTAGTTAATGTCCATATATCGGTATGTAGTTTTTTCGAATTTATCCTTTGGCAAAAAAATTTAAACTTGTTTTTTGGTTTATAAGTTTTGTCTTTATTCAAAAAAAAATTCGCAAATGTTATTTTTGCGTCAAATTTTTGTGGTTTATTGGTTCCTCTCGACGAGACGAATCTAAAGAGTATAAAATTATAGTCAAAACTAAATTTTTTTTTGAATAAAACCAAAAATACGTGGTTTATTGGATTAATTTTGGCTTTATTCAAAAAATAATTAATTTTCACTATAATTTCATACTTGTTAGATTCGTCTCGTCGAGAGGAACCAATAAACCACAAAAAATTGACGCAAAACTAATAAA